>QQNG01000302.1:0-107933 GCA_003666085.1 Pseudocercospora crystallina
CTCCCCATCATCCTCCGCCCCACCCCTCGCCTGCTCCCGCTCCTCCTCATCCTCCCTCAAAGCCAGCTCCAACTTCTCCCCCCAAAGCAACAAAAAATTCACATTAAAATAAACATCCCCCGTCTCCCGATTCTTAAACACATATCTCAAACAATGCGTCTTCTCCCCAATATACTTGATAACTTTCAACGAAAACCCCGGGAGTTTCAGTGCGAAATTCGCAAAATCTAAGTATGGGTTGTAGAAATCCGCTTGGTATAATCGACCTTTCTCGAAAGTGAAATTTTGGCGGTTTTGTGCGGTGAGGAAGAATTTTCGGCGTTTTTCGTTGTTCTCCGGCAATCCCAATTTCTCTCGTACGTCCTTCCCGCTTCCATCACCACCCTCGCTCATTACGCCCGGGGAAGGGAAGCCTTCCCCCTCTCCCACAACATCTCCTATCCGCAGCGCGAACCAGCAAGAAACACTAGGCCCATAAAGCCAAGGCTCATCCGCATAAACATCACAACTCAACCCCGGATCAATAAATTCCTTAACAATCCGAAAAGCGGTATTAAACCCCGGAGGCAAACGATCTCTCACAGGATGATCGAGATCATTTCCCCAAACAGTCCCCTCAGCGGGGATATCGACTTTGGGCACGAAACTGAATCCCAAAGAATACATATCTCTCTCATGCATGGGGTGATCGAAGTATGCGGGACATGTTGAGGGGGAGCCCGAGGGAAGTCCACGGAATCCTTTGACGCGAACGTTGATCTTGGCGCGGAGAAATTCATTTTCGATGAATGTGGAGGTTTCGGTATTGACTTTGATGGGTTTGTGGAGAGTTTGATCGTAGCTCGGCCCTGCGGTGACGAGGAGTCTGTATTTTTCTGCTTCTTCTGCGGTGGCGGAGTCGGTGCCAATAGGACGAGAGGCAGAAGCTGCTTTGGCGACTTTAGATTTGAGAGCGGAGGCCATTATTGACGGTCGGTTGGCGAGTGATCAGTGCGTAACGTTATTGTAGGTCCGTATCATTTCGCGATGGAAAGCTTGTACCAGGCTGCCTTGGTTTTCTTCATGTGATGTTGACGTGTTACCTAGAACAGGAGCTGACGTAATGTAAGCGCGCATCGTCTTTGCGGCTCAACGTTATAGCACGTGAAGATGGAAGAGGGCATGATAGCCGGCAGCCGGTCCACCAACGACCACTGCCTTAGCATGCTATGCTTGGCAATCTTGCGCAAGAGTTGCAGAGTTAGAATTCGAAGCATCTTGCCATCGCCATAAAGTCAATCATTACAGTTTCGCTTTTCTCGGATTCAGACCTCGGTTGTCATTGGGGTGCATTGATCCAAAGAGGTGCTCGCACGACACTGTTACTCGTACAGCAAGCGAGCGCAGGTGGCGGTGAGATGAGCAAACGACTCAAAATATGCTGAAGGATCAAACAAGTATCTCCACAGAACTCCTCAAAGTAGCCATAACAACCAAGTGGTATGGTCGTCGGTAAAGACATGGGTCGAGTCTCTCCACGCACATTCCCTACCAACCAGGTCGAATGATGTGAGGTATGAGGTACGCAACGAGCATGGAAAATCGATGAGAACCCAGAGCTAAATCAAGCTTAAGAGTTAGGCTACGTGGCCTGTCGATGTCGTATAGAAAAGGAGGGATGTTCCAAGAACAGCAAGTAGGCGGAGAGGGGTCTTCCTAAACAAGCCGCGAAAGGAACCAGGCCAAGATTTCAATCGATGAGAATGATGTTTTGCACTTACCGTAATGGTCTGTTGCTGAGCCGCTTCTCTTCTCGTAAATGCTCGCAGGTAATTGGAGTTTGACATCATCTGGAGGAGGTTGCTGTGTCGTTCCAGTGCCGATGATCAGCTCTGGCCCAGCTTCTGCAGACCAACGTGTCTGTTCGACAGAGCGCCAGCTGAGACACGCAAGCAGCTCGCCCTCGCCGGAGCCCTGAACAACAACCGGATCCATTCTGTCGGATCGCGTTCTCGCACGCTACGACCCCGCCGTCCAGACGGCCAAGCACAGATGCTCTCGTAGGGCAGTCCTTGACAAGCGGGGGGCAAGATGAACGTGACCACTGTATACGATCCATATGCCGTTCATAGCTGTGATTCACAGCGCAGCACATGTGCCACATTGCATGTCAATCTCCGCAAGCCTGCTTACTTTGCCGAGGGTAATACGACCAAAGACCCCCTCTCGCTCAACTTACCAGTAGGTGAAGAGTGATGGCTGGGGGACGTTCCTCGGGCATGAGGTGGCCAGAAGCGACACAAAGCGTCTCGCCATACGGGCTGGACTTCTGGCCAGGGCGAATACGAGCGTCGTGGGGCAAAAGTGCTTCAGATATCTCCTCGCTCCCTGTTCTCTTGCTTTCAGAAACACAATGGTAGGAGACCGCGAGGCCGACATGCAAAGGTCGGGAAGAGACTCGAATATGTACCTGGGTATGCCGTCTTGTCGTCTGTCAGAACTAGACCGTTGGTACGTCGGCCGTTTCGTCAGGTGTTTGATAGGCGTACTTCGTGATCGGCGTCGTGGACAGGGTCCGATCATTCGAATGTCACCCGAGACAATCACCCGAGACAATCTCCTCAGCACAAAAGGTTGGCAAACATGGGTACTGCCTGTATCACGCATGCTTTGGCGTCCTGTAAGCCACTGACTCTCCACGAAGTGATCGCCGGTGGAGAAGCAGAATGCTGGAACTTGCGGCGCCTCTCCCCCCGGACCAGAAGGGCTGGCCACCTTTTTCAAGAGACTTTGCCAGGACCAGCAGTTACTCGGAAGATGTGCCGGCTCATGATCTCTTTCCGAATTGGTTAAATCGTCCGGCCCAAAAGTGCTACAGAGATGAGGATCCATCGAAGGTCAAAGGCAGACGCCACGCATATGACCAGATTGGGGCGAGGCATCGTCCCTTGACCGTCTCTTGTATAGGGTTGCTTGAACTCGCACCGCTTGGACAGGACAGGCGTTGGGAGTCTGGACCGAAAGTTCTCGGCTAAGTGCATAACATGGATGGGAAGATGAATTGCGATGATTGCCCCCAAAGCTCGCCGTCGACAATGGTGACACAAGTAAAGCGTGCCGGTATGTCCACAACGCGTCTGTTAGGCTTTCGGCAAATGCGAAGCATCCAGCAACAGTGCGGAACATTGGTATATCCTAGGGTCCTTGAAGAGGTGGCAGAGACCAAGGAAGGCGGCTGCAGCGTCCATGTGGGAATATCCAGGCTTGCTATCAGGGAAGCTGACTCGATGGAGAGGAGGTCCAGGTTGACAGGCATGGGCTGTCCTCATCATCAGCCACATACGAAAGGCGACTGATGGCGGTGTTGTGAGAAGAGGTTGAGAGTCCTTCGCTGCTGCTGAAGGCGCGTCGTTGTGTCAGGTTGTGGTGAGCAGGCCAACAGCGGGACAAGGGAAAGCGCGCTCCAAATTTAGGTTGGTGGGCCGCACGTGCTTACCGAGCCGATCATGTCTTGGCGTATGCTTTGTTCCGACTCCCGAGTTCACTTCGATCTTGCCACGACGTTTCTTCTCGAACAGAGACGACGACGACGACGACGACACCAAGCTGTGCTCACGTATGTCTCTTCACGCTCTTTGTATCAGCTCCGGACATAAACCACCACAAGTGAAAGGTCGTCGAATTAGAAAGGCGACTCTTGCGCGTCCACTTTATTTTAGTCTTGTCGCTGACGACGCAAGAGCGGCAACACGAAGCAGGAAGCCTCACAATCCATTGCACTGCCCTCTGGAGACAAAATGGTGAGGTAAGAGCCAGACACGTCGTCTATGTTTGAGGCAAGTGTCTTCGAGTTCTTACTTTCTGTTTATCATCGTTTCTGCGTCTTTTGCATCTGAACATACTTTCTCTGCAGTACATATTTGCTGATTTTCGACTTCTCTGATCCCGTACATTCGCTTGGAGGCAACGGCAACGGCTGCAACTGTACAGCGCTTTCATTTGGCAGGACTTTCGAAGTGCGCACCCACCATGTTTTGGAAAGCTTTGTCGACTCTAGTGTTTGCGGCAGCAAGTCTGCGAACAGTGTCAGCACAAAACTCTTCGACGGCCTGCAATAACAGCCCTGATTTATGCTCCCGACAATACAACAACGTCACATATCTTGGAGCACACGACGCGCCTTTCTTGAGAGATTCGTCCACGCAATACTCTACTTCCGGCAATCAATTCTATAACACGACTCGTCAGCTTTCGGCAGGTGTTCGCCTTGTGACTGCGCAAGTACAAACCAACAATGATACTAGCGCGCTGCATGTATGCCATACGGACTGTTCATTGTTGGATGCCGGGACATTGGAGAGCTGGTTGTCGGAAATCAAGAGCTGGATGGATGACAATCCAAACGACGTCGTAACGATTCTACTCGTGAACGGCGCGGATGCCAGCGCCAGTGATCTTGCATCGGCGTACACATCATCCGGTCTTGACCAGTATGCCTACACCCCGTCATTTTCTTCGGCATCCAGCGAGTGGCCGACACTGCAAACTCTCATCAGCAACGGCACTCGAGCGGTGAACTTTGTTGCAACTCTGGATGACAACTCGGCGGCACCCTACCTCCTCAACGAGTTCACCTACATCGTCGAGAATAGTTACGAGAACTCTGAACCGACTGACTTTTCCTGCGCGGTGGACCGACCCTCGACTCTAGCGAACCAGACTTCGTCTGCAATCTCGCAAGGATACATGACTCTCATGAACCACTTTCTCTACGAGGATCAGCTGTTCGGAATCCAGACACCTAATGAGTCGTACGTGGAAACAACGAACGCGCCAAGCGGTGGAGTTGGAAACCTGGGAACCAGTGCGAGTACGTGCGCAGCGCAATACGGAAAGGCGCCAACATTTCTCCTTGTCGACTTCGCCAACACTGGTCCTGCAATCAACACCGCAGACAGCCTGAATGAGCTGTCCTCCACAACCGGTCGAACCGCCCTCCCAAGCGGCATCCTTTCTGAGAGTTCTGGTGGTAGGATCTCGATCCCAAGAACATCGACAGTATGTTTCGGCCTCAGTATGGCCTTGCTTGCAGCGTTGCTTTTGTAAGACATTTGGCATGTTTCGTGTGGTTACCTGTCAGCATGTTACGGCCTCATGATGACGAAGAAATGATTGGTACATTTTGCATAGCGATGGGTGTTTGGTATCTTGGTATTGGGACTGCAAATTGTCGGTCAGCAGAGGAAGCTGCGGCCCGTATAGACTCCAGATTGTAGCAAGAGTGCTATGTGGCGCACAGACAATTGTATGGTAGCATAAAAACATGAAAAATTCGAAACCGACAGCTGCCATTGGATCCAGAAACCGGTGTGGTGTCTTGTCAGAAGAAGAGGGTGTCCTGTCAAGAGTGCACAAGTCTAGACCGCCATGATTGCAAGACGTTTGAATAGTCGCTGTGATACCTGCGTGAGTTCTGATAGTTCAGACCCCATCCAGGCGGTCGGTGACCGGTCTCGTGAGTCGCACCAGTTCTGTCGCCGGTCCATCGGGCGCTTGCTGCTCGCAGAGTGAGGCTCAAGACCGAATGGGCGCTTCTGTTATTGCGCACAGCACTCGTAAAGGGCATTGTTCGGTGACACCTGTTTGAGTGACCAGAAACAGTCATTGGATGCGACATCTGTCGCCTTGAGGAATCCAAGGGCCCTCGTCGAGCCGTGCAGAACGCCTTGCTCCTTGCGACACCGCGACGTAACATTACCTCATGCTCGTCGACCAAGTCGACGTGAATGACAAGGCGCGACGTGTGACAATGTTGAAGCGATTGGGGCGAGTGGGAGTACAAGCTGGGTACGAGCTCCAGAGCCGCGATAGTGGTAGCCGGTGAGAACCAGTCGGGTAGAAGAAGGTGTTCTTCGCGCATCTCAACCTGGTTCTCGGGCTTTCAATGATCTTGTGACAACCTTGGGGAGAGTTCGTCCGAACCAAGATGACCGAGGGCCGTGCCCAGCGACCCGCGCCGATGCATGTCGTCTGCATGCCGCCAGGCGTAGGATAGATTAAGTCAATTATCGTTGCACGTTTCCTGTGGTTGACTTGAGCGAAAGGAGTATACGCACCATTCGATATCGGAGCGCTTGCGGGTTCTGCATCTGAACTCCATGCTCAACCTAGTTGATCCCGCGTACTTGCCAATATCCGGGAACGTACATCAAGCTGTTGCAGTAGCAGGATTGTATCGCATCGCACATGACGTGCAATATATGCGTAATTGCCAGACGAATTAATTGCTGTTCAGCAAAGCAGATGAAGCCTTTTCAGCCACTTTTTTCACGACATAATCGAGCGGTAACATTCTCGCACCCAGAGAGATGGGAAGCTAGGTATGCAATTGTCGCATTCCGTAGATGCTCGGTCGAGCTCCCGTTGGATGCTGCGGTTGCGGAATGGATCCAGCCGGGCGTCGTGTTGGATTCCTGTGCTTGCAAGACTGGGAGGCGGCCTCGTGACTAAGGTGATAGTGGTGACCTGCCAGAGATGCGCCAAGAGACACGTCGCCATGAGATCGATCAGTGCACACAGGCACGCAGCCTGCCACGTTCAGCCAGCCGGCGCAGGGAGGCGAGGGGGTTCCCCGGGCCATGGACAGAGGGGAGATGGTGCGGACAGAGCGCGCAAGCAGCCATGGCTCCATCTCCATCTTGACCCGTTTCTTCGATCTTGATAAGGCTTGGTGCAGCGTCCGACCTAGGTAGCCGCTGTCGGCGAACTGTCCGTGGTGTTGGGAGTGCAACGCCAAATACCCTTGCTGCCAATCAATAGATGGCGATGAACGACAGACAGGCCAGCGTCACGCGTGGCAACACAAGGCCGCACTGCAGCTCGAGATGACCGTCCGAGATCACCGTTTGCAGGGTGGACATGGACATACCGCATGTGCAATGAGGATGCGCTGCATGCTCGTCGGCGCGGATCGCATGCCTGCCCAATCGCCTGGCGCCGTCCGACACCTCTCTATTGACTCCCGGGCTGTCAGGCACGCGCTGTGTCCCGTCAACAGCATTAGTGGCGCGGCGCGTGAAGTGTGCACTCTGTTGCGCCTCGCAATTCTCCGGGGCGAACAGAGGCATGAGTGGGAGGTGGCAAGCCCATCTAAGCAAGTAGCAGACTGCGAACAGAGGGTGGGTGCAGAGTCTGGGCGAGAGGCAGAGAGCACCGCCCAACCCATGCAACCCCTGGTCTGCAATCGTATGGGCGCGGTCGTGCAGGAACTTCAGGAAGCGAGTGAACCCTGCCAATGTGTCAAACCCGCGCTGCCCTCCCGATGAGCAGCTCACATGTCACCGCCGCCGTGTGTGCCCCAGAGGCGGCGTGTGGATACGAGGCGTTATTGTTAGAGTGGAACAGACAGCGGGCAGTGGTGATCGCTGGCGCCAGCATCACAGGCATCATTGTTGCGGTGGGTTTCGAGCGCACGCTGCTGGGGCGGCTGCTGTGTCATGCCTGCCGCCGTCGCCGTCGACGCCATGTACTATAGAGATGCGTGCCTGAGTCCGAGGGCTCGAGAGTGCTGTGGGCTGGAGAGTGCTGTGGGCAATGGAGGGATGGTGCAGGAGGGGCGGCGGTGGGATGTCGGATGATGGAGAGCGGGTGGAAGAATTCAAGTTGCTCTCCACAACCGCCGCGCCGACAACCCGGGTCGCCATCACCGTGCCATCGAGGTTCGGCTCAAGCATGGTGCGAGCTGTGCAAGGATATTCTGGTGGAGCAGCAGGCATCTCCAACATCAGCGGTGGATGTGGACAGCCATATCGGTGATATCACATAGAGGTACCCATCGCACATCACCCAACGGACGGCAGCAGCGCGCATAGCCATCACCCAGACAATGTGCGCACTCAACTATGCCGATGACACCGTACCGCCCCCAGACAGCACTTCATCAGTAGAGTAGTGGACTAGCAGTGGGATGCAGCGAGATCCGTGCAACCGTCGCGCTCACGGGATCATCAACCTGCAACACGCGGCATCGCTGGCGCCGTTCCATGTCCTGCAGCTGCGTGTTATTATTGCACGCAGCATCGACCACACTCGTTATGAACTGGAATTCGCCAGCCGCCGCGCTCACCGCCGATGATGACGGGGGAGTGGGATAGAGGAGCTGCCTCGTTGCCTCAATGCCTGTCCAGCAACCCCCATCCAGGCGAATCGTGCCGTGTACTCGGCTCGCCGTGTCTCCCTGCCGGCACGACCGCTGGTTGGACGGCGGCGCCGACTGCTGCGAGTCAATGACAGGTCACAGCCTACAGGTAAGGGCCGAAGATAGAGACGGCGGCTCCTTCAGCCAGCCGGCCACGACGGCCTGCCACCACCTGGGACCACGCGCCAGTGACCAAGGCACATATCTTCCTAGTCTATCCCTTCGATAGCGACCGCCGTGGTCGAGGCAGATCGATGCCACATCTGGGATCACCGGATACCTACAACACGACCGCGCCGGCTTCGCCCTCCACAGAGGCCTCGCAGCTGTCAGTGGAATAAGGTTAGGCTCAAAGATTCGCCTGCGATGGATCTAGGATTGCGCGCGAGCGACTGGGTATCGTGGCCTTGCGCGAACTGAGAATGGACCGGGCAGAGTCAAAAGGCTCAGAGCCCGTCCCATGCCTACATGAGACCGATATGGCAGTTCGTCCACCGCTCATGCAGCTCTGCAATGTCCCCAATTGACTGCCCTGCTCGAGAATGAGCCCAGCACAGGGTCAGACCGCCCATCTGCTGCTCATCAGTGCCTTTTGCAATAGCCCAAACCGGAATGGCACCAGCGCAGAAGAGCCGTACCCATGGGAGCCCGAGCGTGTGTCAAAAAACTCACTACTCTGGTTCGGGAAACGATGTATGACGCCTGGCCGCTGCATGGCACAAGCGCCATGCGGGCCGTTTTGTTGAAGCTGGGAGCTGGGTCTGTCCGGCATCAAGGGTAGGGTGGACTTCGCACGGGAGCGCAGGAGCCTGTCCATCTCGGTATCCTGGAAAGCTCGCATCCTAGCCTGCATCATTTGCGCAATGTTTCGTCGCCGCATGAGTGCTACGAGGAAAGTCCGTCAGACAGATCCTGATCACTTGCAGGACCCGCCCGCGAGTCCATGCAGGACGTGGACGCCAATACATCGGGTCTTGGTTCACTTACTTTCGATGGCCCTTGAGCAGGAGTCCTGTCCCGTTGCGTGTTCCCAGTCGCATCGCGCACGAGGATCATTAATAGTCACTTTAACATAAGACCCTGGCCGGTTGTCGCTCTCGAGCCTCTCGAGCCTTCTCCTCCTTTATTATTAAGAGTCGGCGAGCCGCCAGCCGAGAATCGATCGCATCAACCTTAAGGTCGGAGACTCGAGGCTAAGTCGAACGACTTGATCTCACTTCAAAAACTGCCACCAGCGCTCCTTCGTCCGTGGCCTCTTGTGGGATTTGTCAAGATTACCGCACGTCACCTTTTGGGGCGAGCTGTTTTCTCTGCAACGTTCGACGGCCTTTGATACATATCGACTCTGATCAGCACGCACGCTACTGCAGTCTTTTGCTCTTCCTGCGTTTGCAGTTCTGATCGAACATCACCTCAATGCCGGATTCAGCCATGATGGAAAGCCTGACCTTGACCGATGGCCAAGCATATCAACGACTCCCGTCGCATTACTACTCCAAGGAGCGACGGCATCGATCACCTCGTTTGCCAACGCCAGAGACTTCCAGAAGTAGCAACGAGACTTTCGAGAGCCCATACGAGACTGGACAACCAGTCCGTGACTTCCTGCACCGCTCCGGTCCAGGAGATGGGAATTTATCGTTGGGCATCCCGAATGGCGCTTCTCACTATCGTCGCGATAGTCGGAATACCTCAACACCTCACTCTCCACCATATCGAGCCACGGATATGCAGAAGCCATCTTTACCACCACTCAAGACTGTCAGTAACAGTGTCCTCAGCTTCGGTCCATATTGCTAAACTGCTTCAGGTTTTGGGCGACAACATGTCCAGTCCTCCCAGAACACCGAGTCCTCGTGCAAGCCCTATACAACCAGGACCACGAGAGCCATCATACATAACCTCGACATTCAAGCCACCAGCACTGTACCCGAATAAGAAACAGCGAATCGAGCCGGCCTTGCATTCAGCTCCTCCTCATCTGGGTGCAAGTAACGTTAGCCCACCCTTTCCACCTTCTTCAGTGCTTGAGCCGCGACCAAATGGAGTTTCAGTGCGATCAAACGTCCCATTTCCTCCTATGGAGACGATTGACGTTCGTAGGGCGAACATGCAGGCCATGACCGCTCCGCACACAGCGACAAGCTCTCCGTGGGGCTCACAACACTTGAAAGCCTCAGATCCACGTGCCCATTTTGACAGTGCAGCCAGTCAATACCAAACACCAGAGCAGACACCTACGACGGGCATGCTTGAGCCATCTTTCCCAAGGTACTCAGGACCCGTTCAAGATCCATTTGCGAGGGAGATGCGTGACAGCTTCGCGCACACGGGCGAACGTCCGAGCTCGCGCCGGTCGTCTGCCAGTGGATACGGCATTTACCCTCAACGACCCTACGAGCGTGAAGCACCTCGACCTTCTCCATATCATCCAGGAGCACGCTACACCATACCGTTCAGAGACGGTTACGATTCTCGCGACAGCATCAGATACGGGCGACCAGAAGAGCACCAGTCTCGGCCCCTCAACGGATACCCCCAGCAACATTACCACAGCAACGTGCCAGCTTTCTTCATGCCCAGTCACTATGAGTATCAACACGGGAAGGCCCGTAAGAGAAGCAACCTCCCCAAACAGTCCACGGAGATCATGAAGACTTGGTTCGACCAGGTATGCAGACGATACTGTGACAACACCCTCCTTCGTCGCTAACATGTACCAGAACATTGCGAACCCATATCCTAGTGAGGAGCAAAAGGCCATATTCTCAAACGTAAGTGACGTAATCCGTCCATAAACCCAAGTTGTTTGCTTACTTTGACGCAGGCGACGGGCATCAGCATGACACAGGTCAGCAATTGGTTCATCAACCATCGAAGACGCTGCCCTGAGCTGCGCGATAAGCGCGAGAAGAGTCGCGGCGGCAGTCGTGATTGCGACTCCTGATGAAACGAAAATTATTTGATTTCTCGGCATGTATTTTTACATACTTCAAAAGCTTCTGGTGCTTCAAAGATAGACAGCACGAGGTCAATGCCTCATGAGACGAACGGCGCAAATGACAGATATAGAACAGGTTGAGATGACAGCGACACATTTGACAGCGAAGACAGAAGGAGACGGTGGCACGACACTGCAGAAGGATCTTAATTGACTTGAGAATAAGACTTCACTTCCACACCATTCCGTCCATTCCCTCCGCGCCTGTTGGAAGATCGTCGAGCACCCAAACTCTGGTGCTGGGAACAGACGTAACATGTTACCTAAGACGGCAGTTCTACCGATTTCACTTTTCCGCCGATTGTTTCATGTTCTACCTGCTCCGAACCTTCATGTAAAGCAAGAGCGTTGATGGTAAATGTAAAAAAGCCGTTGCCGGCCCGATCTGGTCATTTGAGACTCGAAACGTCGAAAAGAGGCGAGACTGGCGGACGCAGTCAAAGCTATCTTCCCAGCACGATGCCGTCTTCCAAGTTTCACCTGACCGTATCCTGAATCCGACAGGTGTGAGAGTTCTCTTCAGTCTGCACTATCTTTCTCCTGAAGCTGCAAGTCACCTTCTACTCACAGTAAGGCGCTCTATATTCTCTTCCTACTAACACACCCACCGTCGGCTGCGCTAATCGTGACAGCCGTAAGCCACATGAGACCGCGTTGTTGTCAAAGTTGTACCTTTCTGTCAAATAATCTCGGCGCGCGTCGATCATGCAACTTCAGAGCTTGCCAGCACACCAGCAGAGGAGACGTCCACCACCTTTGAAGAGAGTCGTGAACGCCCCGGTTGACCCTACTTTAGCCGCGTGCAATCTGAACACTTTCCAACCAGTGGCACGCCTCAGAGACGTTGTAACATTGTCAGCACACAGCGTCACAGACGTGGACAGCGCTCTCGAACGGTCGAAGGTCCATTTTAGCGTTGTCACCGAGGGCGCTTCCCTTGCCAGCGTGCCAGGCTTGTGATCCGCCTACCAGGTTCGTCGGAATCTCACAATCACTCAAGCGCATATAGGTCGGCAGAGACGTATGATTCGTCGTAGCTCAGATCTTTTGGCGAAATGCCTTCCAGGTAGGGCAGGCCGGCCTGGTCAACCTTGGTCAAGGAAAAGCAGACGCGCACAAGGCACGCCGGTCCAGCAAGGCCAAACTTTCGAATCTGCGAATCATGCTTCCCTGTCAAAGGCAAAAATGGCCACCAGCCACCACCGGGTCCCGGCTCAGCAGGTGGGAAAACTGAGTTGACTGGCATGCAAGTCATCAACCCGGCTGTCACCAGCACGCAGACAGCAGACTTCAGACTTTTGCCATCTTCCGGTCTGCGTGGTGCTTTGCTCTTCACTTCTATTTCGGATCGGTTTTGACTCGCCATAAGGATGCAGGAATGCTCTCAAAACGCGCCATTGCGACTCTGACATTCTGCTCAGAGGACGTTCCATCACACGGCCCGGCGCGCCTGAGAAGCTTCCACGTCGTCGGAGCAAGCCAGCAGAAGGCAGGGCAAAGGAGTCGATGACCTTGGCAACCTTTGATCGAGGGTGCGCTGGCACGCGGGTGTGGCTGACGGCACCAGAGCAGCACTCAGCGCTACGGAGCAAGCAGCGGCGGCCGACTTGAGACGGATGCAAATAACACATCCTGTGACTTGTGCCGTGGTCCGGCGTGATGTGAATATGAAGATCTTTCTGCGTGCACGGGACGAGGTGCAGACGCCACGCTGTCGACACGTTTGACGCCGGCGGCAGACCATCTGAGACCTTGAAAGGAGCGGATCTCTTTGCGACCGTTCGGAAGGCGTTACCTCCTGGTACGTGGGATGTATCTAGATCTTCTTTGATCACTAATCTTGGCCGGAATCTCTGGTCCTCCACATCGGAAAATATTCAACACGGATAAATACGGTTATTCCGGTTACCACGGCTACTGGTTGTACGGCTACTGGTTCAACTCCCACCACACCGACCAGATGCAAACGTCGCTCCTGAGTCTGCACTTGCACCTGCAAATCAGCAACTGCAATGCATCGCAAATCCTCCGGCGCTTTTCTCCACGGCCGCATTTGAAAGGATGCAAATTATCCGAAGGATGACGCGCAGAGGCACAATTCAACTCTTTTTGACTTTCCTATGCGTATTCCGAACAAAGCATCTGCAAGTTGAGCATTTGCATGTGCGTCTGATGAGACGAACACAAGAACCATAATAATTGGGCTTCATTACGACTACCTTATCGCGGGGCCCCGCCGTCGGTGCATACATACTGCAGGAACAAAGACGTTTCTCTTTCCTTAGCAGATCCACCAGACGTGCAGGGCTGTCCAATCGAGAGAAGGAGGTTCTATTACGAACGGAAGCAAGCAATTATACAAGGAAACCTCATATGCAAGGGACAAGAGTACGAGTCGGCATATGCTCTATTAACCTCCTTCGACTCTACCTTACATCCACACCGACAACCTGCAGATCATATCACTCGCCCCACTGCCTGCAAAGTCATCACGATGTTATCATGATGAAGCCCTCGCTATCGATTTCCGCGTACGGGGTTGAGGTCAACCACATGGAACTTCGAGGGAACAGGTCAGTTTGGATGAGTTGTCCACGACTGGTAGAACCTCATACCAGTTCATTGCTTCTATACTGGTTTGTGTGGAGGCCAGGCACATCCAACTTGCCAACCTACCTACCTAAACGCCCCGGTGGCAAGTGTCACCCAGCGTCACCAAGCATTCCGGTCACCGAGACTGCACGACTTTGCGTACAATGACGGAAACAGATCGGTGAGAAAGGAAGAGAGTGACTCTTTGTTGTGCTAGCCAATTCACTCATTATTTCTATACATTCTCGCCCTCTTTCCATTCAGAGTTGGGTATCATCGCAGGTACATTACAATCATCACAGCCGTCGCATCGTGAGTAGATCCTGTCGCTTTTCTGCTATACCTTCTCCTCCACCATCCCAGCCGCCTTCTCATCAGCAGTCATAGGCCTACTTTCCTTTTCCGCCGTAGTACTATTACTCTTCTTCCCCGTCGGCCCCTGCTTCCCCTTCACACTCCTCCATTCCAACGTAAAAGCCCCCACACAAGATATACACGCCATGATGAGCCCCACGATGAAAACTTGCCGGATCGCGTGGTTGTACGCCACAAGCACTTGAGGCAAATCTTGCGCCGAGACGATATTTCGGATATCAGTCGCTCCAGTATTGACGATTTGCAAAGGGTTCAAGTCGGAGATGCTGACGAGGCCGGTGATGAGTTTCGAATTGAAGACGTTTTGGCCGACGGAGACGAAAATGGCGCCTCCCATTTGTTGCCAGAAGAACATGAGCGATACGCCGGTTGGGACGTCTTTGCGGTTGAGGACGGTTTGTGCTGCTAAGCCACCTTGTTGCATTCCGAAGCCGATGGCGAAGCCCAAGAGGATTTGGTAGCCGATCCAGTATCCACTTGTCGTGGATATGGTGAAGGTTGTGATGAGACCAGAAGCTACCGGCATGAGGACGGAGCTTGCCATTGCCCAGGGGGTGTAGTAACCAATACGTCCCACCATCTGGCCTGAGATGATGTTACCCAAGACGAGCGAGAGGACAAGCGGGATGGTGTCGATCCCGGACTTGACTGCTGATGTTCCCTTTACAGCCTGGAACCAGATTGGCAGATAGTAGACGAAGATCATCATGGTCGACGCCAGACAGAAGACGAAGATTTGACCGGAGATGATGCTGCGGTTTTTGAGAAGCCTTGGCGGAAGTGTGGCCGTGTTGGGTCTCAGGATCTGGACGGCGATGAAAGCGATCAAGCAGACGCCAAAGACTACCAGCAATGCGATGACCCGGCCGTCGCTCCAAGCGTAAGTCGCACCTCCCCATTGAAGAGCGAGGAGCAGGCAAATGATGCACGGTAGCAGGAAGAGCTCTCCCAGAAGATCGAGCTGGCTGGCCATTTGTTTCCACGTCAATCCAGGCTGCGCCGGTTCGGTCCGTTTGAGAATGAGGAGGATGACCAGCATTGCGGCGCCTCCGATGGGCAAGTTGATGTAGAAGCACCACTATGACGGCGTCAGCTAACGCCAATCAGGCAATCTTAGAATGACTTACTCTCCATGACACATCTGTCGTAAAGGCACCACCAAGCAGAGGACCAATGACAGAGGATAGCCCAAATACAGCTCCAAAGAGACCCTGATACTTTGGTCTCTTCGCCAGTGGTAATACACTAACCATGAGAATGATGGCTCCAGACATGATACCCGCCGATCCCACACCAGCAATAGCACGACCGATAATGAAGGCAACAGAATTCGGCGCAGCACCACAGAGCGCGGATCCAATTTCAAAGACTGTGATGCATGAAAGGAAGACCCATTTCGGCGAGAAGAACGTGTAGACCTTCCCCAGGGGAAGCTGAAGCGCACTGGCTGTAAGCATGAAAGCGCTGGCATACCAGCCAATATCGTCCAGACTGTGGAAGTCGTCTGTGATTTTCGGGATTGCAGTGGCGATGATTGTTCGATCCAGGGCCATCAAGAACACTGCCAGCAGGATGGCGACCATAACGATCGCCGTCTGCTTTGCTCCAGGATACTCGGGTTCAGAAGGTGCCGCGGAGACCTCTCTTGCGAGGCCAGGTCTTTGAACATCATTGCCGCCATCGCTGGGTGTCGATATTTGGCTGCTGGTTGGAGGCTTCTTCTCGATATCGTCGTGGTCGTGATCGTCACTGGATGCAATGCTCTCTGCCCTCTCAAGTACAGGCGCAGGTACTTGTGACTCTAACGGAGCAGCCATCGATTCTTGAGGAGCGGAAGCCGGTACTGTCGCCATTCTTGTCTCTCGTTACAATCCAGAATACCGAATGCTTGTCGATGAACGAGGAAGTCGTTGCTGCTGCGCTGCCAAAACAGCCAAGCAAGACGAAAGAGGCACCCATTATGTATAGGATCCCCAAAATACTCCTTTCGGGTGGGATCTAGACAAGCAACCGTCGGCGCATCGCAAACGGCCTTTCATTCCAACGTCGGCCGTCAGCCAGCGCACCATCGACCGAGAAAGATGAAAGGAAGGAACGAAGACTGCCCGCAGTTGTCTGATTGGCTGGAAAGTCGGTCGCTGCTGCTTCTTTGACCCGACGATTGGTGACGGCTGTTCCCGCCGAACGAGGACGGTGAGATTTGGCCGTTTCGCCGACGTTTCTGCAGCCACTACACCTTCTTTGACCTTCTTTCTCGCACGCGCGTGGTGTCTTTGGTCGACGCGAACGAGATGGCGTCGATATCATGACTCCATGGGTCAAATGTGCGAGATGTGACTTGCAAAATACACTGGAGACCCGAGGATCTAGCGTGCTTCATTGATGGCGATTCTCGAATGTCGGAGACTCGTATACCGCACGATCGTGAGGCTGATTGTAATACCCGCTAATCGACTGGTGCAACGGTTGTCAATATTGACCGCAAAAGCAACCAGGCTTGTGCCGCTGTGACTACACGCTATGATTGCTTAGACATCATCAAAGATCGCTGACTGTGCGATGTGTATGCCATGATATGTCCTCAATATTCCATCATCATTCGTGTGTCGTTCATGGAGATGCTTTTCATAGGGACACCTGCTTCATGCTCGTGGCGCTTTCACGCCGTTGGATCAGCTTGCGTCGATGGTAAACTGTCCACAAAGAAGTTGCTGGTATCGACGTTTTCCAACCACGATAAGAAGTCCGCATCGTTGCCAATAGGGAAATATAACGATGCCTCGTCATAGACTGGTAGTTCTCCGGTAGCAGAGGCTGGAGGAGGCGGGTGTGTGGGCGAGAGGATTTGGTCGAGCACTCTGGAAAGCGCTCTTCGGCCCTGATTGCATATCGAGAAGTTGCCCTCTCCAGGCCCAACAGCGGCGAGTGCGGATATGAATACACTGAGGTCCTGGATCGTCTCCGATCGTGGGAGGATGTCAGGTGTATGTTGCATGGTCTGTGCTTGCTTCGCCAGTTCCACTGCGAGTACACCAGCTGCAGGCAGACCGTGTAGGGCGAGCTATGGATCTGTTAGCATCGAGCTGCTGCTGATCGTATACTTTACTCACCAAGTAGATGATGTCGCCCTGGAAGTCTCTGAAGAAGTCACGCCTCGACTGCGCCAACAGCACCAGCTTGAGCATGCGCCTGGATATGGGTATTAGTTGCTTCGTGTCCCTTCTCAGTCGGCTAATCAAGGCCCTCTGCAGCAGAAACTCGGTATGTACAATTCCTGTGTGTATACAAAGAACGAAGATAGCGTTGACTTGGCGCATGGCTTCCTTGGTTTTGCCCAGCAGGAAACCAACACCAAGGTTCGTGCAGGTGTCGTCGCTCAGAATCTGCTCCGGAGTGACCCGCATGAAGTCAGGCATCGATCCATGCAAGCGGTCCATCTTCAGCCGAACGTATTCCGCTTGCTTTGTGATGTCCTCTTCACCAGATCCAAGTGCAATTTCTAGGATGTCTTCCCGTATCCTGCAATGCTGAAACCAGACGCGAAGCCAAGTAGTTCGATTCAAGTTGCCATTCGTATTCCAGCCATTCTCGTCGAGTTGAGATAGCGCCGCTTCCAGCTCAGCACCTTCGGAGAACAGCTGATCGTCAGAAAGATCCAGAGGGTACTCCATCTTGCAGTATCGATGAGATAATCGGGGTGGCCTGCCCAGAAACGTTGCGACGACTTTGTCGTGGCCGTACGCAGAGATGAAGATCTTCTTGCGCAGCTCTGCCAGGAAGAATGGAGTCTCGGGGCCGGCTGTGTTTCCTTGATGTAGTCCCATCGCCACAATCGCGTCGCAAACCTCCCCAGTCCTTTGCCATGCCGCGTAATGAGCATCGCCTTTGAGACACTCGACCAGGACTAGATCTTCAAACATGAAGCAGACGTAGATGTCATTGAGAACCTCGCTTTCATAGCAGAAGCACAGGCAGTACTCTGATGCTTTCCGCATGCGCTCCGCGAAAGTCGCCCGATCGACGTATCGTTCCCGTATCGAGTCGAAGATAGTGTCCCAGTTGCTCAGATTCACCGCAATGATGCCAACCAGTGATAGAACGACGCCTACCACTTCCCATCTGAGATTGCGTCCCGAGGCTGATTTGGCCCATTCCCTTGCTGTCATGTTGCCATGCACCCTCATCGGTCTCCTCGTGTTGCGCCAAACGAGTTCTGAAAGCGATCGCAGCTGCTCGGGTTTACCTTCCGACAGGATCTGGCCGAACTCGTTCCAGAGCTCATCGATCCAGATGCGGAAGACTGGCTGTATCACGACGATACCGTCACACAGCTCGAACCATCTTTGCGTGAACTTGCGATACACCGGTAGATCTCTCAGCATCGACAGCACATCGGCGCCTTGCTGAATCTTGTCCGCTGACATCGCGGGTAATTCGGGAGCATCGTCAACATCAGGTGTATCTAGAATATTAGAGTTCTCAGTGTATACTGCAGAGTAGCTCGTCGGTCCAAGGAAACCTGTTCGACTATCTCTGAAGGACATGGCGCTTTCAGGACTCGTGTAGGACGCCGATGAGGATTGTTTCGACTCTTCCAGAGGATTCGGGGCCATTGGAGCTAATGGCGACTGAATAACTGAGGTCTGGCCAAGGGATGCTCCATTCACAGGACGGAAGGCCGAAAAATCCGGGCCCTGCTGCGTATCGTTGCTTGACGGTGGGCTAACCAATCCACTTGTGCGATTTTTATCTGCAGGCACAGGAGCGTAAGGTCCAGCGCTGTGCGGTCTTGGTGATGAAGTAGTTCTTTGAGGCCCAGCACCTGGGGACGCGCGAGGTTTTGTCAATGGTGCAGGGTGGTAGATGCATTGATCAGGCTTCTTGATATTAGTGACTGCTGTCAATGGGTAGGAGAGTGGTATCTACCTTATTACGACGCGCGCATCTGCCACAAACAGGACTGTTGTGATCGCATCGAAGTTTGCCGCGTCGACACTTGATCGGGGGTTAGTGCATATGATACGATCAATGCATGGCAGGATGAATGGATCGTACCGGCTCGCAGCTGAAGAGCTTGCCATTTCTTCGATACGACGGTGTGACTGATTGCACTACGTCTACGGGCGGCAGGGCGTCCACTGGCTCAGTGGGCGGCAGAGAGGTCGTAGCCATATTCGTTTGATGATGCGATTACCGATACAGGGCTTGTGCAGCTTAAGATGAACCACGGGCCGTGCAGCTCGACAGGATGATAGTGAGTCAGAAGCGGCGGCTTTTCCTGTCCAGAGCTGCTGTCGATTCTCTTGCGTTTTGCTGTATAGGGTGCTAGATCAGGCTGCAGCAGCGACCTCCCGCATCGGCGTCAGGCTCAACGCGTGTTTCACAGGCAAGTGCTTGGAGGAGCTTGCGCGGCGCCTTAGGCAGACACCTAGTAGTCGCTGTCGATTTTACCGGACTGACGGGATGTGGCTTCTAGAAGACTCAAGGAAACAAGGCAGCAGCAAAAGAATCCCGCATTGGCAACGATGTTGTGGTGAAGGACGGCTTGCGACATTCTGGCGGACGAAATGAAGAATTGGTCAGCCTCGACATGACCTCGGAATTCAAAGCGCCCACCGGAGTTGGCGACGTCTTGGGTCCGAACATCTCTTGGCAGCCACTAGTTCTTTTATTGAACTGTTCGAGATCGGAGTTCAGGTGCAGGCGCTTCCATTCAAATGCCGATTTTGAAGCCACAAACTTGCTCCGCGTCTTCAACGGGGACCATCACCAGTGTCGTTTCGCTTCATAGCACATTTGAAGCGTGAAGATCGATGGGCCGATGGATGTCTGAGAGATTGTGCATTCGGAGGCCTCGGAAAAGAGATCTCCGCAGCGGATTTGCAGCAAAATGGGACTATTTAGCCGGCAATGTCGTGCCAAGACCAGACACCCCAGCAACTTCCTTACTCCACGATCCACCACGTTGCACCTCACCTCCCACAATACATGTACATGATCTAGTGCAACATCAATTGCGCAGTCAATGCACTCACCCTGTCTCATAGCCTTACGAATGCCTGCCTGAGTCACTCTGCCCTGCCCCAAACGCATCATTTCACGCTTCCTGGCAAGCTAGATCCTTCCGAACGCGCACCTCGTTATGAGTCTTACCTGAACAGAAGACCTTTACTCAGCTGCAACGCAGATGATCCATCATGGCAGCTTGTTAGTCCGTGATTTGATACCGCAGGCCACCATCAGCGCAACTACTACGGTACTCTCCGGAGCCAATAGCCAGGCTGACGAGACGCGCATCTGAAGGATTCAGGCGGTAAGGCTTTGCGGGAGGAGGCGCTTCACCCTAAAGTCCCATCCGGGGTTGCGGTGTTCGATCTTTTCTACAGCGCTTGAAAAGTCCGTAAGACTTGCATCCTCTCGAAGCATCACGAACAGAAGCTCCGCGTAGGCGATGTCGAAAGGCACGTTGCGCCAGATGACTGGTCGAATGCTTTGCACGCCGCCCTTTTCGCAGGGCTGCGCCGCCCGTAGTTTGCTGACGGAAGCAGGAAGCAGCTCAGTCTAAGCGTATACCAAACACCGAGCTGTAGGGCAGATCTCACACGACGCGCAAGAGTCATCATGGTACCATTGGGAAAGCTTATGCCTTTCCCTTCTGGGTAGTCTGCTCTGCTAAGTGGTATCCCTTGCGCCTCTCGGCATTCGCTTCTCCATCCAATAGGCCTTGACAGCCTTGCGTTCATGATACCGTACTCGACGCATGATGCCTGACAGAAGGAATAGGAATGCTGATGAGTGAGAAGGTTAGGTATATAAGCACTTTGCTTGGCCTTCTTTTCTTGGGATTCCATCTCACAACACAGAAACTCAATTGCAATTGATCAAGACTTCAGTCTTCCGCATCAACACTCCGAATCAACCAACATTCAACCTCAACGCTACCAACCAAACATCAATAATACATCCATAATGGTCCAAGCACAAGGCTCCCAACTCTCCGGCTGGCAACAGCTCGTCGAAGACCAACGAAAGGCACTCGATCAACTTCCCGGAAACAAGTCTCTCCCAGCCTATGGCGAACAGCTTCCAGCATACTCAGAAGCCATGAAGGGTCGGCAATCCGTCGACGTCTCCGAAAAAGAGCAATCGACATCAACAAAGAGCTCAAAACGATCTGGATTGAAGTCACTCTTCAAAAGCGACGAGTCAAGCAGCAAGCAATCTGGATCCAACGGATGGAAGGCGATATTCTCGGGCGAGGCACATAACCGGTATCATCCGATGTACAGATTGGAGGAGAGTCATCGAGGTCAGATGCAGAGTTATAATGCATGAGTTTGATGGGTGTTGACAGTCGACACAGGTCGTTAAATCTGATCTGATGAGAACCTCTTTTCTATGCGATGATACCAGTACGAGCGGCTTACGGTTTTAATATATTGGATCGACCTCAAAATGTGAGGTCAGGAATGCAGAAGGCTCTAGGGAAGCTTGATACAGAGATGAAAGCTGAGGGCGTTTGGAGGAACAAAAGGATTCACAGAACGTATTGGTGATTGAACGAGCTTTGAACAGATAATGCACATCATGATCAAGCGGAAGTGGCACATTCGATCTCCGTGCATCATAACCATTGCCCACTCACAAACACCTCTCGTTCCAACTCACCTCACAATCCCTTGAGCTCGACCGTCCCAGCTCAATCGACAGCATGACCAGCAACTTCTTTCCCTCACGAGAACCCACTCCACAAACCCCGATAACTCTCCTCCCCCCTTTCATCACTACTAGAACCTTCTCTCACCCTCTTCTTCGAAGATCCCAACGGGCTAGGCTCCGGTGGACTAACCCCAAGCATCTGAACCTGCCCCCTCGCCTGCACCTGAACAACATCCAGACTCAACTGTGGGATTTCCAACAGAACCTCCTTGACATTCGCGACGTCCTTCCAGCTCCCCATACGACGAGCCATGATTGCCGCGATGCTCGGACGTAGGTCTGCTGCTTCGGATTCTTTCTCGATGTATATGTGCTTTGCCAATTCGACGAGGAGGCGGGAGGAGGGGTTGAGGGTGTATGTCGATTTGCCCAGGCGAGCTGCGCGGACGTCGGGTGGTAGGCTTGAGGTGAATTCGTGTTGGATGAGCATTGATTCGATGAGGAGTTCGAAGTGTATGATGATGCTTTGCTTGAGTGAGGGAAGCATGTACTTGTTGCTCGCGATCAGTAGCTCGACTTGGTGTTTGACGAAATCCATGTCGTTCCGCTGTGTGGGCCTCTTGGTGTAGGTATCTCGTCCATCGAAGTTGAGGCCGTAGATCAAAGCGATAAGGCCTTTGACGGAGGCTGGATCGTCGTCCTTGAGTGTGATTGTGTCGCTGTTCGCTTCTTGGAAGTTCCCTTCGAAGGCTTTGGAGAAGTATGAGGAGGCCTGGATCAGGATGACTTTATGAGCTTTCAGCTTCTGGTCGCTGAGTTCGATTGTAACATCGCTGAACCTCTCTGAACAGTCTGTGATAAATTAGCTGGATGAAGGGATGCCCCTAGGAGAATGCTCTAAATGCTTACTCAGTGATGCCGATGGGGGAGGACCTCGCGTGATCGACCTTGCTACTTCTTGGTTCCCTGGATCCCATGTTTGATACGTTGGATTGGCTTGTTGCGACCAGGAAAGATGGGTTGATAGCAGGAGAATAACTGCCAACTGATATCGTATGGCAATGTTTTGTCTCGACAACTGGCAGTGAATAGCCTTCTGTCAAGCAGTTTCCAGATCTCGCGCTTCTTTGTGATACTGTTTCTGCAGCAAACGGTGTCCTTTCGCATGCTGTGTAGAACGAAAAGAATTCGTGTGGGTCATGCCGGGTGGCGCTCCGATCTTCAATGAGGTGTAGTCCACACAATCTGCAAGACCATTAGTTCAGCCATCTACCAGCGCGAGAAAGAGGCGATCCGGATGAAAGGGGCCCTTTTTGCACATCGACACAACGAATTAGCAGCTTGAGCGATGAGACAGTCAAGGACAAATCCCGGTCTAGGCACAGGTGACGTTCGTGTGCGACGATGCATGGTGATTTGTGCCCATGCTGCGTCGCTTGTTTGCTGCTTCGAGCTGAAAAGTGTCCGAGCAGTGTCGGGCACAATCCACCCACCCTCGAATACAATGGCATCTCAAACATCTCCCATCTTCAACCTCCCACCAGAAGTCCGCTTCGGGATTCTCGACCCTTTGAATCCCAGCAGACCGTCCAATTAAACTATGCATCGCCGCCTCATCCAATGGCCTCGAGTTTCATCCCATCGCCCGCAGTCTCCCACTCCTCGCAGCTATCTGTCGCCAATTTCGAGACGACGTTTTGTCAATACATTACGCCAAGAACCGCATCCCGATCTACGAGTCAGGGCACACCTCTTTCGCTACTATCAACATACCGAAAGACACGGCACTGTGGAAACGGATTAGTAGCTTCGCGAAGAAGATAACTATTCGCTTTGCTGCTTCGCCAACGGAAAGCTTGTATGGCACATTCGTAATCGATCCGTCGGATACGAAGCAGATCCAGGTCTTCATCGAGGCGGGCGCGAAAGAGAAGTGGCAGAAGCCGAGATCGTGTTGGTGTGATGTATACGAGAAAGTGAAGAGTATTAATCAACAGCGTCATGAAGAGCGCACGCAGACTGCAGCGGCAGCAATGGCAGAGTGGCTCATTGATGTTTTCTTCTCTGAGTGATGGACCAAGGTGCGTTTCGTCGAGTGCGCTGCTTGCGAGATGCCGTAGTCTTTGTTCTACTGCTGATCGGGCAGCGAATTACAATGTACCTATATCTGCATCAGCATGGCTCCCATGAATGGTTGTTTCCCAGCTATCTCTGCGCCCAAGTCTTCATAACCGCGACGCACTTTGGGTGCAGTTGCTCTTGACTCCTGCCGCGGCTCTTGACTATACTGACCATTATCTGCGGATAGATTTTCTTACTTGAGGCCGTACATATGAGCAAATATGCCCTTGAAGGTAGCTGTTCTTTCATCTTTCAAGTCAAAGATTCCTTGCATGGATTCTTTGTGCTTGAGCAAGATTCTGCATCAGAAGGGCAACGGCAGAGGTCGAACGGATGTTACTGACTTGTCTGTCTATCACAGTCAATTCTAACGGATGTCCGTCAGTAATCGTGCCCAGCAGATAGGATAAAGGACAAGAGGCCTCTGATGGACCTAGGTCTTGAGGAGCCTGGGCGTAGCAGCCTCTCCCAGCGGGCGACAGCGAGGTAAGCGAGCTGGTTTGTCCTTCAGAGAGCAGTCGTCAATCGACAAGATAGTCAGAAAGTCCAAGCTCCCGAGCGGTACTCACCTAACACCCACCGTCGCCGCCTTACGTCTTTGTGACAGACACGTTCTAACAGACCCCATATAAACGTATCACTAACCTCAGATGTCGGGTACTAGGCATTCGGACTGACAGATCACGATCCCTGGGCAATGGGGATGAAGCCGTCTACATTGAGAAGAGGGAGTGTGTTCGCTCAAATACTGCACCATCTCTGCCCAGTAATACCCAGCTAAAGGTTAGCGAAGTCAGAGCAAAACAGGCAAACGTTGGAATACATACGGCTTTGATGCCCATCGCTTGTACCCAAAGGCTCCTTCGACATTACGTCCCGCCATCGTTCCATGAATGGCATGGCAAAGAGGGGCGGTAGCAATTCGGCGTCTTTACCGAAGCCCCAGCGTGTTGTTGGCGGTGTTCGAGCAACTGCTGCCTCTACCTCCCCAAAGACGTACTCGCTAACTTGTTGAGGACATCCCTGATCCTCGGCGATGATGACCAGGCTGTACCCGCCTCCGTGTCATGCAGAGTGGTCCAGATGAGAATTCATTAGTAGATCGGGAGTATCCATATTCTCATCTCATCAACTCGCCCGTATTCAGTATTTCCATCGGATGACGGCCGAGGCCTCGGCCGAAGGGCGACGTCGAAATGATACTATCAACAACACCCCGAAGTCGATGTATGGAGGCTCTCGAAGATAGGCGATTGCGAAAAAACTGACGACAGGCTCCAAAGCCTCCTGAATGCATACCTATAGATGCGTCCGCGAGCCCCACGGACCTCCGCGGAGGCTCGGAGCGGATTCAAGAATATATTCATTATCAAGAATGCCCTCATCGACTTCAGTAATGAGCCTCATCAAGAATATCATCAAGAATATATTCATGAATACGTCTCATTTTGACCACTCTGGTGTCTTGCTTTACAATGCTCCAAGGGAGAGGCAAAGGCCCGAATTGGTGTGGCTCGGCGTCCGGTATACTGTGTATGTTGGCCGAGAGAGCGCGGGCCTCTCGACCGCAAAGAAGTAGGTCAATTAAAGAAGCCTTTCGAGCGCGAGAAGTAGAGTGTAGTAGACAGGTCTCTCGACCGCCGAAGGGCGGGTGTTTGATGAGATACGCAGGTCGCAGTTGCAGGTGGGTTGATGTAGCAGGCCTCCCGATCGCCAAAAGCAGGTCTATTGATAGATGAGAAGTTGCAGGTGCATTAATGAGCGTGAGGCTTCGAAGAAGCGCCAAGCAAATTGTTCAACTTGTCTAAATCTTGTTCGACTTGCTGCGGAAGGAATCGCGGGCAGGCATATTGTCTGCCAGAAGAGTCGTGCTGTACACGACGTTCTCATTCACTTATGAATTGTTCCTTGTTCAGAGGAAGTTCCAGAGGAGGGTGATGCCGTCATTGCACTGTGATTGCAATTCCGAAGAAGCCATCGAGCTTCTAACGAAGTATATTGATGATAGGGTTGGTCAAAGTCCTCCCATTGACGCATCGCTCATCCAAAGAGACTTCAAGACTGTACTCCGAGGAAGAAGCTCTTGCTCATATCCGCTTAAGCGGCGGACCTCCGGATAGGCTAGTAGTCCTAGACTAGGTCACTAGATGCACAGTCTTCAAGACCTACGAGACGTTCGACATTACCGCTTTCGTAGAGCCGGAGCATTCAATCAAACTCGACTGCTCTCTGCGATTCTCTCTGCCGCACAACCTCATTGGTAACTTAGTAGAGGGTTCCTACTACGCGAAGAGTTCTCTAAGACCATTGCAAATAACGACGTGGGATTGATCGGGACCTGACCCGTCATCGGCATCAGGCACGTGAGCGTCAACTGTCATGTCGAGGTCGGAGCGTATATTCGAGTCAGTTCCGGCGGCTTGGACTGCTTTTCCAGGTCTGCCGCATGTAGGTTCCGCGGGGCGTGACCGCAAAGGCAGAGCTCGCTCAGTCTCCATCAGAGGATACTTCCGAGCGTTACCTTCGCTGGGTTCCGGGGTATCGATATGCGTTGGCAAGCATGTGATGGTGCTGATATTGAGCAACGGCCACGTGAGGAGGGAAAGCTGTGCCTTTGAAAGCGGGCGGGTCCAAGCTCAAGCTTTTGAAAGTTGACAGCAGTGAATCTCGAGCCCACAGCTGACTTACACGCCTGGGCTCTGTCAAAGAGCAGGATGTCTGCACCTGTTGTAGGTCGCTCGCTCATCGCGCCTCCAATAGTCCATACTCTGACCATGTCGTATAGGCCGCAGATCGCCTTCGCAAATAATGCCCGTAGCGACGAGACCACAGACGTTGGACTGCCCGTTGAGGGTCTGGCGAATCCTGTGTTGATGCCACAGCAGCATTACGCAGACTGGAACCCGCGATGACAGGATGCACTCTTCGCCCTCATCATGAAGATCTTCGTCGTCGTGAAGCCAGTCTTGGCCATCTCGGGAGAATATTCAGGATGATGTGTGAGGAAGTGTTAGGAAAAGAAATCATCCCTGTGTGTAGGGATAGAACGTGCGTGCAAGCTGAAGTGTGAGGTTGCAGGTGGGCTGCCCTGCTTGGCCGCTGACTAAGCCTAATGTCTGCGCCTTAGGCCACTAAACCCTGCAGCAGTGTTGTTGTGAAACGGAGGGCGTGAGAGCAGGAGCTGAGAGATCAAGACACGCTATTCCCAAGGAAGAGGATGACCATTCCTGTCAGGGCTGACTCTTGAGGCACATCATGTAAGCGAGAGCAAGTCCATCCTCCCTTTGACCTCTGCCTTGCGGATCATGGCAACGACATCAGACTCGTGATGTCCTTCCAGATGGCACTTTTGAGCGGTCGTCTTCTCTCCTCCATTCTACCCTCGCTCTCGATACCTTCAGGCTTCGAACACTGCCCTAATGGTGACCATCTCTCGCCAAGCACCGCTCCTCTTTCTGACCACCTCCACGGCGACTGCACCAACTGGTCGAAATGCTCGAACTCAAGCCCGTACTGCGAGTGCTAGAAAATCCAATCCCAGCTCGGCTCATCAAGGTTCCTTTGGATCCTTCAGCCTGGACTTGAAGCGTGCTCATGTACGTGAGGAATGCGATGATCATCGGACGAAGCGATCCAGGTCTACCGACCTTGCTCCCTTTGAACAGCAAGCAAGCTCCCAATCACAGATCGTGACTACGATACCTGCGCTACCTCTGAGAATCTTGTCCTGTCACTTTGTGCCTGGTCACTCGCCTCTTCCACCGAATTGCGACTTCGAAGGAGTCCTCAGAGTAGCCGCCTTTCACATCCGCCGCGGAGCCGCTCAGCTAATCTCAAACCATCCTGAACGCATGATGGACGCCTTGAGATGCCGACAATGGTGCTCTGTCTCGTCTGCGAATGCGTTGTTTGGTAGAAGTCCCTACCTTGATAGTGCTATCAGTTGCGTCGTGTCCAAGGTTCGGCAGATCGTGTCCGGAGCAGCTTCAGAACAGAGCATGATACTGTGCTATACGGAAGCGCTCCATACGCTACGTGCCGCAGTACAAGATCCCTCTTCCCAGGACAGCTTGGATATGCTTGCCGCCACACGGTTGCTTGCGATCTATGAGATGCTGGATTTGCAGGAGGGCGGGGAGTGGTGCCAGCATGTTGCTGGAGCTGCAGCGATGGCCAAGCTGCAGGACTCTCACACGAACAAGTGGACCAATGCATCTGATCAAGCTGCCGCCATGTTTGTCGAGGCGCTTCTGAACAACGACGGAAGCTTCTTCAAGAGTGGCCATTGGAAGGGTTTGCTGAGCACGATTCTTGTGAAGCAATATCCGTCGAAAGAGCTAACAGCAGAGACACTCTCGTGCTTTACGGAAATGCAGGCAATCTTTTGTGATGTCCAGAAGGCCTTTGTCGAAAGCACGAAGATTGACTGGGCGATTCGAATGCCACTACTATCGAGAGTTCACGAGCTCAGAATCCGATTTAAGTCCTTAGTGATGCACAACGAACTGGCAAAGACGAATAGGCGCAGAATATCCAGGGACTGCGACGTACTTGGACTCTGCCTTGTCAGCATTGCTGTCCTCGATCGACTGATCCTCGCCCTCTTACAAACGGCCTCGTGGCGCGGTGGTCACAATTTCGAAGAGGACACACAGGAATTATGCATGCAAGTCATCCGCCATGAGCTTGATACCTCTGACAAGTACCCATGCAAAGATCTATTGCTCGCCTTCCAGCGTCAAGTCAACTATCCGTCACTCAGCTACGATTGATAATGCGATTCTCGCCGAACGGCCGAGCCTGAGAACCTTAGAGAGATCGCACATTGACTACACGACTCGCCCCAGAGGAGTTGACAGGTCTTGTTGTCGCTCTTCTCTTTGGCATCGCTCTGGCTTTGAGGTGGACGGTTGCGCTCCGCCTTTCGCCAAGCCCCACTTCACTAGGCTCCCTATTACTCCATGCAAAAGTCCACGCCATGCTATGCACTGGCCGCAAGGGCTAATCATCTCTTTCGGCCTGCGTAGGATATTGCATAACTACGAAGCTATGGTACCTAGAGATGATAGGGGTAGGAAATTCAACCTTGGAGGGCGACGACGACCTCTTTCGAACCTAGGACACGCCTCGAACGACGATAGTAGTCGTCCGCTAGAGAATACCGCACTCGAGCTCTCTTTCGATACTAAATTTGTTGTGGAAGCCCGACCTTGTCCCTACAGCAGCCCGCTAAAGATCTGCGAAGCCATGGCGCGCACATGTCCATGGCATAGTACTAGCCTTGGATATTCTCGCAGCAACGCTTACACATTATCAACGCAACTGCAGTTTTCCACACATCAACACACCTGCTCTTTGGCGGCCGAGAGGCCTGCCAGATCTCACTCACCAACAGACCGGCGCCACATCAGCCAACATGAGCAGCACACCAAGCGCCGAGCTGCACCATTTCGGGCCTTTGCCTCCACCTTGGAGCATCGTGAAGCAGGACACAAAGCGGGGATTGATCTTTATCAAGCAAGGTTCCGACGAAACATCCAAATACCATCCTCACTGCGCGGAGTCAAAGATCGAAGACTGCGCCTACTCCATGCGGCAAGAACTCAGCGGTTTCCTCCACCCACCGCAGTATCAACCATCGCAGTGGTACTCTCAAGCTGAGCACAACTGGCAAGAAGCTGTAGCCGTCTCGATTGACTCCACGCAGCGAGCAATTAGCGGTAACGGAGTTACTAAGAGCGACGTAACCGAATTCTCTCGCACAACACCACCATCCGAAGCTACCGCGCTATATCATCCGAAAGACCGCGATGCTACAATCTTCCAGTTCCAGAAGGAGATGGCCGACCTCGTCCGACGAGCTGGGTACAGCCTGGTTATCATTGCTGAGGATTAGCGACGTCCTCGTCAAGTCGGCGAATACATCTTCGAAGAGGCAGCAGTCCATCGAGCACCGCCAATAACACGCTGGAGCTTCGGCGGAGACGCCGAACTTCTACCACCGCTGTTCGTCATGCGATTCATGGGGCGGTGGCGCGGTATGAGGTTGAAGAAGCCCGCTGGGTACAAGCGATGTTCACCAGCCTCGTATTGTTGGGAAGAGATGGCGCAGTACGCGACAGAACACGCTGGCTTTCCTCTCAACGAAGACGGCTTCATCACCCTTGCCCCAGTGATCGTGGTATGTCCTCACAGGCTGCAGCAGAAGAACTTGCCGCCAAATGGCTGTCGCTCCTACTCTCTCCAGGCAAGCAAGGCATCGCGCTCGAGGTCATCCCATTCCATTCCCTCTCCTACGCCAGTCAGCTCGTTCATGAGGACCCATTTCACATCGCTTGGGACGCAGTAGCGCGACGTCTGGTGCTTTGGATGCTGGGCGCGTCGGCGATCTGAAATGCGCGCTCTTAGATGCTTATCGGCGAGTTCGAGAGACATCCAGAAGGACATGACAGCAAAGTGTTTTAAAACTGCCATTGAAGGGGCCTCGGAGTTGCGAGGCGTGCCGAGGAAGGTACGAGGTGGCAAGATGCGACCGCCTACAGAGAGGCCTTCTCTCCATTCCATGCCCCAACGCGTGTCGAGAAGCTGCACATATAGGTCGATCTTGGCTTCTCTGGAGAGCGCCATTTGCGCTTCCTGAGCACATCAATTCGTCAGTCTGAACGTTTGCAATGAAATGCGAAGTTAGGTACTGACCTTGGCTGCAGCCGCATGGTCGCGCTCTTCCTGCTCATCCATCTGGATACTCTGATCCTCTTTTTCAAGCAGCCGGCGTGTGTTGCTCAGACTGGCGTTCCTCATTTTCGCCTTCTTCTGCTTCTGTCTCTCCTGTTTGGATGCGCTTCTCCCCCCTGCAGCGCGCGTCCCCTCCTGGGCGGATATGCCACTTCGAGATGCACCGGCGTCTCGGGGGCTGGACTTCTCAGCGCGCGTGTCCATGGCTCTCAGGCTCTGGTTTCGGTATCGAGGACGTGTGCTGTGTGATGCGAGGTGCTGGCGAGAACCCGCAGTCGGTGACAGAGGTGTGCAGATGGCTGTCCAGGTCGCACTGGAAACTGGACGATGCAAGCAGGTTCCCGAAGTGCGCCCGGATCATGTGAAAGGCCTATTTTAAGGGTCTTAAGCAAACAAGTTCTTCACCTTTCGTCCAATGGTAGCAGTGGCCCGCTGCCATGACACGATTGCTCTGGGGGAAACACGGGAAGGTCACTCGTTCGAATCCACGAACGAACAGTTTCCAAAGAACCTTACACAAAGAGATAATCATCGTGTACGACCCCACGAGGAGATTGGAATTTCTGCGAAAAAAGCCTGGCCAGCTTCTTATCTACGATGTAGATTCGGTGAGCACGGATAAGTTTTGCTTCTCCAGTGGTCACTTTTTGTTTTGCTTCGCTTGCACTATGTACCTGTTGACTTCATGTGTAGAACAAAAAAGCACACTGCTGAAGTCACGCGATGTACTTCCATCGCTTAACTCACTCTCGCAATCTTACTGCCTTCCATTTACAGCGACACCGCAATTCTTTGCATGGGTGTCGGCGGCCTGACTGCCTGCCATTGACCATGCCACCCTCTCTCTCTCGGCTGCAAAACTGCCTGCCTCTTCAACCTCAAACCTCATATACGGTGGCATAACTGCTTACTTTTTCTCACCAATACCCTCAGCCTAGCATGGGCCCTATGAACCTGCCGTGCACCATATACACGGAGAAATGCCAGCCTTCGCTTCTCTTCGGCCGCCGTAACTTAGCATACTTTGCAAATTATCAAAAGAACCATGACCGAATCCGTCGAGAAAGGCAGGAAGCTATCCAACAGAGGGAGAGCCTAGCCAAGTCGCGAGCGCCAGAGACCAAGATTCTTCTCCTCGCCGCCAAAGTGCTCGCCCAGAATGAGGAAGTTCAGACAGAGACTATAAGCGAGAGGCAAGAGGAGAATCGAGCGCAGGTGGAGGAACTGAAGCACGGGCGTGCAACCGATGCCCAGGAGATACACAGACTGCAGTTTGCACTTCACTTTCACATGCAAACGCTGCAGACCCTGGGACCCACTTTTTCCCATGACAACCTCTCATCGCGAACTTTCGACACCAATCTTCCACCGACTCACATGCGCACGTTCAGTATGGCAGACTATCAGCACATGTATGACGACGAGGAGGAGTGGCAAGGGTTTGAGGACGACGAGCCTATACCGGTGCTGCGCACGGATGCATTTCGCGATCCCATACCATTTCGACCTTCGCCTAACATTGCCTGCGCGCACGTAGTAGAGGAAAACGAAGAAGCGCATGTGACAGAGCGCAACAGCGAGCAGCATGTGACGGAAGATGCAGACGGCGACTCGACTGAGAACGCCTCTGGAAGTGAAGCCGCTGAAGACGAAGTCGTGCAAGAAGATGACAGCGAGGGCGAAGATGGGTCTGGGGAGGAGGAAAGTGAGGACACGGACAGCGATTCCAGCGAAGAGGACAATGTGAGCTTCGAACATACCCCATCCTACGGTGCTTGGACTAGCTGACTGTGAAAAGGATACCACAGACGATGACCTCGACGCCCGCTCCGCAGCTGTCTCCCGCGCAGATCAAGACTCGGAGTACGCGGGCCGCATACACAACTACGAGTGCTACGACCGAGCTGCAGTGTCCCACTTTTGGAAGGGCTTCGACCCCTCTCAGACCTTCGACTTTGGGTTGACGGTGAAAAAGAGGACGAGGTACGGATGGAGGAGGCTGGACTGGAACAACTGGCCAGGTCCTCTTATCGTGCGCCTGGCAGAGCTGGCCCGCCATTGCGACATTGACGAGGCCGAGGAACTCATCCAAAGGCAGTTTGACAAGAGGTTCGGAATAAATCCACCAGCGGGTGCAGCATTCAGTGCAAACGATGTGAATCATGCTTTGAAGAAGGCGAAAATCATGGGAAGATCTCGGCGACAGCATGTCAGTTACATGGGCGGCATTCGTCGGCGAAAGACCATTATCCGTCATATGAAGAGACGGGAAGACGCTGTTCATGCCAGGGGCTTTTCATCGGAGATATCACTGCTCAAATTCGATGTTTTCCAGGTACAGCTGCAGATCCACCTCGCGATCTCTGCAGAGCATTCTTGGCTTCTTCGACAGCATTGGATCTCATAATCCATGGTCGTAGCTCTTCGAAACTGCTAGGCAAGTCACTCTCATCCGCAAACTGCAACACCTTCGCCTTCTGCTCCACGAACGGATTCCTGAAGAACGGCACATCCGAATAATACTTGTACGCCGCGACCTTGGGCACTCTCATCTCGCTGAAGATGTTCAGCCTCTCATTCAGCCCGCTCCCTAGATCTCCGTCGGGAGGCAAGTCTGCGAGCAGAGTCGCTAGCGCCGCACCATCCTCTATGGCACTGACAGCTCCCATCCCCAGGTGTGGCAATACAGGATGGGCAGCGTCACCGATCACACACATTCGGCCTTTATGCATCGTTCGAAGCGGTTCTCGAGTTGTACATCTCCAGAGTGGCAACACTTCGCTGGCCATATTTGCCACTTTCAGAAGGACTGGATGGAAACCTTCCATCTCCTTGAGTAGACTTGCCCGGTCTGTGGAGAAGCGAAGCTCGTTTTGCTGTTGCTCTGCGTTTTCGTACGATCTTCTGGAGTACAGCGCGAAGTTGACGATCTCGTTGTCCCGACAGTAATACTGCACCAACCACCGCTTCATACTCGAATGTACATGGAAAGCGCACATTCCCGGTCCAGCATCCAACAACGGCGCAATCTCCGGATCCGCGAGAATCGTCCTCGTCGCAATCGTGAATCGGAAGACACAATACTCGCTACTGTCAATCTCCGGACATCCAGGCCCAACGATATGTCTCGCAGCATGAGACTTCACTCCATCCGCCGCAATGATCAGATCCGCACTCAGCTGCTCCCCAGACTCCAACGCCACCCTCCCCCCTTCAGCATCCCAATCCGCAATCCCAACTCCCGTCCTAATCTCCACCGGCTCCCCCTCCCCCTCCCCTTTCCCCTCAATCGCAACCCTAACCAACTCCTTATGCAAATCCGGCCGATAAGCAGTCATCATCTCAGTCCCATATTTCCCCGTATAATCCACACAATACATCACCTCCCCCTTCTTCTCTCCCGTCTCTGCACTCAAAGCCTGGCTTCCTTTGAAATCCGCTAATCGCGCTTTGGAGAAATCTACCCCCAAATCGCGGAGGATTCGACTGCCGTTACAGGCGAGCGTGATCCCTTGTCCGATTTCATGGGAGAGGGAAGATTTTTCGAGGATTGTTATGTGGTGGCCGGCGCGGCGGAGGGAGATGGAGGTTGTTAGGCCGCCGAGGCCGGCGCCGGCGATGAGAATGTTGAGGGTTCTTCTGGGTGGTGGGGAGGTGCTGCCCATTATGTTGATGGGGAAGGGTCTGAGGTCTGGAACTTAGTCAAGTATCAGGGGAACGGTATTAGTTAAATATCAAAAGAAGGAGCAAGACAAAAACGCTGCGAATTCCGCCTTTTGCTTATACTTCCGCAGCCAATCCTTCATGTGACGACGCTGTAGAGATATCGGCCGGCAAACCGGACTTTTGGGAATCTCATCAGCTCGTTAGGGCTAGCAGCGATTGCCGGATCTGGTCAAAGATTGGAGTTAGCAGTGGGCTGCTAGAGTGGTGTGAAGGATCAACAGCGTCAGTGGTTGATGAGTAATATCAAGTCAGGTTGATTCGGGTCGAATTGGATCAAGTTCCGTCTTAAGTGGTATATAATGCGAAATAGATCTTGCTTGCCTGCTCCGCCAACGCCGCGCTTGTTCAAGTACTGCCATGGGAAAAAGCGTTGAAGGACTCAAATGGAATGCGCAAGCTGCTCATCGATGGTCCTAGGCATACCACCCTCTGCTCCCGACTTGCGTTTGTTGCTCCTCCTCGCGATGAGGTATTAAAGACTCTTGAATATCAAGACCCTCGACGAGTTTCTGCCAAGTTCCATAATCGATTGAGAAGACGGCCTGGTTTCTCACAGTCTTCTTTTTGGAGGCTCGAGTCTGGTTTGGATCTTCCACAGGTTTTGCCACGGCCGCTGTTCGAACACGTCAGTCAACCTTCAGGTGTCATGTTGTGATATCACGTCTTCACTCACCCAGTGTAGGCATGCCGATGTGATCTTTCTCTATACCCGCCGTGCCTTCTTTAATCAAAAAGGAGACATAAAAGATATTCTCCACGGTTTGTCCAAAGCTGCGCGGATTGATCACGAAGTCGAACAGATTTGGATGACCTGTTGAAGCCACGCGGTACTGCTTGCACAGCTCGATCTGCCTTTCTGGGGAAAGCTCCCCTTCTCGTGCCTCGACACGCTCAATGGCTTTTCTGGCCCTTGCTACGTGCGAGTGTAACAGGTGCTGAATCTCAGTGCATTTAATGGTCAGAGCATTCTGATCGGCGACATTCAGATCTTCTTTCGCTAGGGTCTCCGGGCGTGTTTCGCGAGAATTGTCCTTGGTTTGTCGAGCTCGCCGTTGAGTTTGAGCTCGAACCTTTTTCTGTACTGATAGAGGGCCAAGCAGAAAACTTGGACATGCGGGTCGTTTGTTGAATGGAAAGCAAGCCTTGGCTCCGAACACCTCGAAATCCAGCTCAGCATCGTCGTCTTCGTCATCTTCGTCCCGCTGAGTTCGGCCTCGTTGCGTCTGCGTAGCTCCTTCGTCATCGGCAAAAGTACCGCCCGTCCGCATGTATGTGATACATTTCGATAAGAACAAATCGACGTCAAGACCGGTTGTTGTATCGCCAAGCACCATATTCTGCGACTTCTTGACGGCCAAGCTTGACGCTTCCACCAGCAGGCGTGAGTCGACTGTGGCATCGCCGGTCTGCTTTACGCTCTTGAACGTCTGATTGGAGCGGTCAATAAAGTCCCGTAGCTGGTTGTTGTCTGCCTTCATGAACTCATCGCGGTTCTCTAGGGTAATGTGTTAAGTACCTTCCACACCCAGAGGCTATTCACTGCGTACCTTGGAACTCGCGCTGCAGGGCACGCGATTTGCGCTTGACCTGTCGTCGCACCTCTGCAGACTGATTGGGATCATAGTATCGCGTGAAGCGCTTATCGCTAGGGTCCTGGTCGTCTGGTATATCGTCCTCTTGCGTCGCGTCGACATTTATCGTCACGCGCTTTCTCTTCTGTCCCCTTGAGTTTTCTGTGCTGTCCGATATGGGAGTTGGTAGGCTTGTGCGTGAAGAAGCGTCCATGGCGCGCGGCCTCTTATCGCGATATACTCGAGGGTCTTGATTCTCTTGGTCGGATGAGCTGCGCGGTGTCTCTGATCCGATGTTCGATCGAGCGACTGTGGACGGGCGGTTGTTAAGACGGGCCATGGCTCATAGCTGGCTGGAGTAAGCGAATTGTTGGTGGTCGTAGTGTAGCGCGTGTTCAGGTGGGTCGAAGCTGGTAAGATAGAATGTCGCGCCGCCTGTGCCGCTCCAATACAGCCTTCTGCTCTTGCAATGCGCCAACAACGCTGTAAGTACTGCTTCTACGCGCTGTCGTCGCCAGGTAGCAATTTATAGCGCGCTGGAGGAGGAGAAGGAGGGTTGAGTGAGCGTGTTGTATCAAAGTTCACTTCTGGTGAGTTCCTGCTGAGCTGGGCGTGTCACTCCCGAGACGCGACGTCAGGCAAAAACGCGACGAGGCCCAAGCTCCGCGACTGTCACGTGGCAGACATCCTCACTTGAACCACATGCATCTCTGTCTTACACTCGCTCTCTACACACACCAAACATGCTTGATGGTATAGACGCAAGCAGACGATGACCATGACCTGAGGTGTCCGCGATGGAGCCGTTCACGTTCGCCAGCTCCTCCGAGCTGCACATTCCCATCGCAGTGAAGGTGTGGGTTTGCCCACCAGCCGCAATGCAAGGCAGCATATACTGAGTGTAAGTAGGAACCGCCTTGAAGGATACGAGAAGCCTCTCCCATACTCGACTCTCCTCAAGCGACCCGATCTGCGTCATCGCGGTAGCAATCTCAGTCCCAGCTCCGAGCTTTATATCACCGTCCAGCCATTCGCCGACTCAAAGCCCTTGACCGTTCCCTCGCAGACACCGTACAAACACTTCGCAAAGACTCGCGTGTGGAATCAGTGGCTGTCCTTGCCCATCAACTACAGTACTCTTCCTGTGAATACTCAGCTTGCAATAACCGTCTGGGACTTGTCACCAGTCAATCCGAAGGGTGGGGACAAGAGCCATCACATTCCTTTTGGAGGCACTACCGTATCTCTGTTTGACGAAGATTCGACCCTGCGCTCGGGTAGACAAAAGTGCAAAGTATGGAGGCACAAGGCAGCAGACGGATTCTCAAATACAACGACTCCCTGGCAGGAGCCAAGGAAACGTGGGAGAAGAGGCCAAGCAGAGGAAACAGTGGTAGTGGATGAGAAGCAAAGTAGAAGGGATGCAGAGCTTGAACGTATCAGTGGTCTCATCAAGAAGCATGAGATGGGAGAGATCTCCGAGAATCGATGGCTGGATCAGATGGTATTTCGACAGCTGGAGAAACTCCAAAAACAAGAGACTCGGCCGAAGCGCATACAAAAAGACGCGGACGCTGTTCAGAATGGACACGCCAATGGTGAGCATGGATGCGCAGAGGATGATCCGGATCACGGCGACGGGACATTCTTCCTCTACATCGAGTTTCCTCGCTTCGATCACCCTATCGTCTACACTGACTACGAGTATCCTCCACCTCCAGTCACAGCAATCAAGAAACCGGACCCTCTAGCCTCAAATGGCGTCAATTTCAAACCTCCTCCTGAGGTTCAGCTTGGCCCTGGTATCCAGTCCGATGGCGACACTGATGGCGGTGGGCGGCTCGTGGGAATCTACGACCCCGAGATTGGTTATGCAGACAACCCTGCCGAAACAAAACACCGAAGGCTCATTCGTGGACAACGAAATGCCCTCGATCGAGATTTGAAGCCGAATCCAAAGATGCGCGACTTCTTACATCGGGTCATGATGTATGGGCCAACGGTCGAACTGTCGGACAAGGAGAAGGACGAGGTCTGGCGGTTCAGGCATCACCTAACACGCGACAAGCGCGCCCTCACAAAGCTGGTCAAGTCCGTCAATTGGAATGAGCAAAATGAAAGTCGACAAGCCATTGCACTGCTTCCGAAGTGGGTTCAGATCGACATTGACGATGCACTCGAACTTCTAGGTCCCAGCGTCAAGAACCCGGCTGTACGAGCGTATGCCGTCGACCGACTGCGCAAAGCCGATGATGAAGAGCTTCTGATGTATCTGCTGCAGCTGGTGCAGGCGCTGAAATACGAGCCACAACGCGCAAAGGATGACGATGAAACAGATTCATCTCTAGCCTCGTTCCTCATTGTGCGATCTGCAGCAAACTTGAAGCTCGGCAACTTCTTGTACTGGTATTTGATGGTCGAGCTTGATCTGGATGATGATACGCAGACACAAGCTTCTGCAAACAAGAAACTGTACGCGCGCGTCACATTCGATTTCATGCAGGAGTTGGAGTCAACTGCAGAGGGTAAAGAACGGCGCAAAGTCCTCTTGCGACAAGCTGAGCTTATCACTGTTCTTAGCAAGATCAGTAAAGATATCCGCACAAGCAAAGGAGATCGTCTCCGCAAGATTGAGCAGCTTAAGAAGACGCTTGCTAGTGAGAGGCTTGACCTGCTGAGTATCGACCCTCCACTGCCGCTACCGCTGGATCCTGAAGTCAAAGCAGTGGGTATCATTCCCGACGACTGCAATGTCTTCAAATCTACCCTGCTGCCTCTTCTGCTCAAGTTCAAAACAGACACCGGCGAAACGTACCCCTTCATCTTCAAGACTGGTGACGACCTGCGCCAGGATCAATTGGTCATCCAGATCATCGCGCTCATGGACCGGCTGCTGCGGAAGGAGAATCTTGATCTCAAACTAACACCATATCGGACTCTTGCAACATCTACCTTGGCCGGAGCTGTCCAGTTCATACCCTCAACACCGATCTCCAACGTTCTGCAGGACCCGAGGTACAAAGGGTCCATCCTCACATACCTACGAATACACAATCCACCAGTCCCAGACGCGCCTTCAGTGCTCGGTGTGCGAAAAGACGCAATGGACAACTACGTCAAGTCTGTTGCCGGTTACTGTGTCATCACATACCTGCTCGGCGTTGGAGACCGCCATCTCGATAATTTGCTCCTCACAGAAGACGGCCATTTCCTCCACATTGACTTTGGCTACATCCTCGGCCGCGACCCGAAACCCATGGCACCGCTCATGAAACTTTCTCGCGAGATGATTGAAGGTATGGGCGGTGGCGCTCCTGCTTCAAACGAGTCGCAATTCGAGGTCTTCAGGCAGTATTGCTTCACGGCGTATACTACCTTGAGAAGAAGCAGCTCGCTTATTCTGAATTTGTTCAGTCTGATGCAGGATGCTGGGATTCCCGGTATTGCCATCTTTGGTGGCGAGCAGGCTGTGAGAAAAGTCGAAGAGAGATTCAAGCTAGACGTTGGAGAAGAGGAGGCAGTGAGGTTCTTTGCGCAGATGATCGAGAAAGAGATTGGGGCTTGGGGACCTGTGCTGATTGATAAGTTGCATGGCTTTACGCAGACTTGGAGGTCGTAAGATCGATGATGATGATTGTACGCTGACACGAAATAGCAAATATCAGAGAAAGCCATATAATGCAACGCCCGCTTATTCCATCTACCCCAGCGCGCGTATATTATAGATTCGCTCTCGAAATCATCATATTTTCCAACCTTCTCGTGTTCAACATCTCCGGTGTCAGGTCCTTGATCTTCTTCGCTCCAAGGAACGCCATATTCGTCTCCATCTCTCTCCTCAGAATCTGGATCATCCTCCGAATCCCATAGTGCCCATACCCAGCCGACATACTGAACAGCACCGGCCTGCCTATCCCGACAGCATCTGCTCCCAAAGCCAAAGCTTTCAGAACATCCGTGCCACGGCGAACGCCTCCGTCGACGAAGATCTGCATCTTGTTTCCGATTATGTGAGGTGCATACGTCCGGATCTCGAGGAGAGTGAGAAGGGGTGGTTGCGAGGTGTCTTGTGATCTTCCGCCGTGGTTTGAGAGGACGATTCCATCAACTCCATGCTCGTATGCGGAGACGGCGTCTTCGACGCACTGGATCCCTTTGAGGACGATAGGGAGGGATGTGATTGATCGAAGCCAAGCGATTATTTCCCAATCCACATCGCCATTAATGAAAGAATTATTCGATGCCGCGACGCCCGTCCCTCCGGATCTCATATTCTCTACCACGGCCGCTATATCCTCTTCTTCCTGGTCCCCCTCGCCATCCGCGGATTTTGAACGCTCATCTCGTTCCCGATTGCCGGTTACGGGTGAATCGACAGTCAAAAAGATCGCTTTTACACCACATTTCTCTACTCTTTCGACGAAAGCTTTCGATTTCTCCAGATCTTTATCAAGATACAACTGCCAGAAAACCGCCTGCTCCGGCCTCACCCTCGCCTCCATAATCTTCTCAATCGGCATCGAACTCACTGTATTCACGACTTGACATATCCCCTCCTTCCCATCCGCCTGTGCGATCGCACATTCGCCGTCTGGATGTACCAATTTGCCTAACCCCACTGGGGAAGTATAGATTGGTAAGGAAGATTTGTTGCCTAGGATGGTGGTTGAGAGGTCGACGTTGTGGATTTTCCGGAGAATGCGGCCGCGGAGCAGGACTTTGGAGTAGGCGGTGGCGTTGAGATTCATTGTGATTTCGTTGTCGGCGCCGGAGGATATGTAGGCCCATGCTAGGGGGGTCATGTGTTTTTCTGCGAGGCGTTGGAAGTCGGAGAGGTTGATCATGCTGGATAGAGGGGGGCGTTTTGATGATAAGTCCTTTGTGGATTCTTTGGGTTTTGAGGATGTTGGTGGGTTTGGTTGAGGGATGGTTGATACGTCTATTGTGCCTTTTCGTGCTTCAGAGCCGAGGGTTTGTGAGACCAGGTCGGCATCATGGAAGGTATCGTATTGTTCTGTTGCGTCTTGACCGGCGAGTTTGAGGATCAGACTGGCTCCTCCGGGATGTTTTGGGACGAAGTCTGTTACGTCCCATACTGTTCCACTGATCGCTATCCAGCATGAGTCCTTTGTGTTATTCTTGGATAGCTCTTCGCCTGTTATTGATGCCATGTTTTCTTGCTAGTTCGGAAGCTTGAGCAATTGGGATGGAGGTGAAGTCTGTGGATGAGATAGACATCTGAACGCCACGACATCCATGTCGATAGTTTCTCCGAAAAGCAGTATTGCATACATGCTTACCGCGAGGCGAGGAACCGTGATCTCCTTGGATCGGATAAAGTGTTGGACGAGCTGTCGTGGGGGGTGATTTTGGGGGGAGGGCCCACTTTCGTGCATCAACTCCACTCGATAGGTCAGCGTCGGCTACTGAAGGCCAAGCAAGAACGACCAATCTGGTCGCTTGCAGGTGGGAACCTTCGTGAATGCCATCTTTGAGGCCAATGTCACATTAGACCACACCGACGTGAATAGATTGTCCGAACACAGTTGGCGCTTTTCCGCCTAGCATTGGAAACATACGAGCACGAAAGGAGCCCAGAATGGGAAGCACGAGCGAAGAACAGAAGACCAAGGTCCTACTGTTCGGCCTTGGAGCGTGAGTCTCATGTACCAGATCAAGACATATGCAAAACTCATAGACATCGTAGCATTGGCGGCTTCTACGCCTTCATACTCGGCCGCAACCCCAACATCTCGCTCTCAGTAATCGCCAGATCCAACTACCAAGCCGTCAAAGCCACCGGCCTCCAAATCGAAAGCGACAACCACGGCTCTCACAAAGTCCAAATCGACCATGTCTTCAAAAGCCCCTCAGACGCCACCGACCTGGGAACATTCGACTACATCGTCTGCGCACACAAAGCCATCAACCCATCCACCATCCCACCACTCTTTAGAACCATCGCAAACGAAACCACAACCTTCGTAATAATCCAAAACGGAGTCGGAAATGAAGAGCCCTTCCGTACCACCTTCCCTTCTTCAACGATTATTTCCTGTGTAGCATGGACAGGAGCCGTGCAAACCTCCCCAGGAATCATCAAACACTCCACAAATGAATACCTCCAAATCGGCCTCTTTCCCAATCCTTCCCTCTCTCCCGATCTCGAAAATGCCAGAGTAAAAGCTTTCGCAGGTTTCCTGGAGACAGGCGGGACGAAATATACAATCGAAGAAAATATCCAGATCAAACGTTGGGAAAAAGTCGTCTGGAATGCGGCTTGGAATCCTTTCACGACACTCACTGGCGTTCCTGTGCAGACTTTCCTCAAATCTTCTCCTGAAGCTATGGACTTTACAAGAGGGCTCATGGGCGATATGATTGCCGTGGGAAGGAAGTGTGGAGTTCCGTTGAAGGATGGACTGACAGATGAGCTTATCGATCGAGTGCTCGGAATGCCGCCCCTCTTCAGCAGTATGTATGTAGATTCGAGAGAAGGGAGACCTTTGGAGATAGATGTGATAGTGGGTTTTCCGATGAGGAAGGCGAGGGAATTTGGACTGGAGGTGCCGAGTCTGATGGCGGTGTTTGCCTTGACGAATGCGGTGAATTTGAGGTTGGCTGAAGGGGCGGCGAAGAAATAGATTAGAGCAAGAATTTTTGATAAAGAGAGGCAATTGCAAAGTCTAGACATCTTTAGCATTTTGCAGTCTATTTAGCATTGGAAGCACTTCTGGGTATCTAGAGCAACAAACATTTCAAATCCGACCAACGCCTCGCTGATACGCACCACTTGGTCAAGAACCATCTCATCTCATCTCCACTCCAATTACTCTCATCTCCAGTCCATCTATTTCCGGTAATTCTCGCATCCGACATGATAAAGCTCTTGCCTTCCATAAGCATCAAGTACCAGGGCAGTAAGTTTACCGCCGCCCACACACCCAGAGTCCAAGCCCTTCGACCAGCGGTAGATCTGCAGGCCTTGCTTGCTATCATGACCGTAGATGACGACTTGCGGCTTGTGTGCCTTCTTCTTGCCAAAGAAGTTCTTCCAGAGATCACTGAACCACGGCCCAGACTCGTCGCGCTCCATCTCGTCATCTTCAAGGTACTCTGCACCCTTGAAGCCTTTCATTGATGCTCGCTTGAAAATGCGATCGTTGTACCAGCACCAGATGTCGAACCACGGCTTGGCGTTCTTGCCTTCGCGCAACGCCGACGGCACGTGGGTCTTCCGATTGATGGATCGCATGTTCATGACGAAGTATGGGTCTTGCTTTTCAAGACGCACGCCCGGGACAAGACCAGCGTGGACGACTAGGATGTGTTCGGTGATTGGAGAACTCGCTTTCTTCGTTGATCCAGTTGCGAGTGGCAGTGTCGGGATATGCAGCATCAAAGGCATGTCTCGCAGATATTGGAGGTGGCGTGGCTTGAGTTCGCGGACGATGGCAGCGTCTTTCTTGAACCCCTTGCTGCCGGCAGTCTCGATAGGCGCAACGTCTGCTTGGATCTGCTTCGCGACGTGCAGGATGCGGTCCTCGTGGTTTCCTCGCACGCTCGTAGCGTTCAGACGCATAAGCTCGTCTAGCACTCCAAGGTTGTCCGGTCCCTTTGAGACGACATCTCCCACAGCAACGAGATGATCAGACTCTTCACGGAAGCCGATCTTCTCCAGCAGCTCGTCCAGCTCCTTCTTGCAGCCGTGTATATCTCCAACGAACACTAGTCTTCTCTTGCCTTCCGGATCAGCCACTCCGCCAGGCAGGAAAGATGAATCCAAGTTCTTGATCCGAATCATATCCTTGTCCCAGTCTCCACCACGGGCAATGCCGTATGTGCCATTCTCCGTCTTCATGAAGCCCTCCTTATATGCCCACTCCTCTGCCAGTCGCGGCTGCACATATCGTGACCAGATGTAGTAGAAGGCCAGTCCGAAGAGTATTGTGTATGCGATCATCCTTCGGAAGCGGCGGGAGGAGACGATGTCGCGTGTGGTGTTCGGACAGCTACTCTCATTCTCCAAGTCGCAGAAGCCCAACTCCCTCAAGTCGTCCTTGGTATCGTATCCGCCATACGAAGAGTTGGCGGACTTATCGCTTAGCCAGCGACTGTTGACTTGGTCGATTAGAGGTCGCTTGTCGTCTCCCCCGCCGTGTGACGTCTGCCTGTCGTACTGATCCGCATTTTCTCTCTGCGCCTTCAACCTCGCCTTTACATCGCTCAACGACTCCTCCATGCTATTGCGGTCGGCCATGGTATATTAATTCGCAGTCAGATGGTCTCTCCCAAAGTGCCGACAAAAACGACGTTCAAAGTACCTGCGCTTATATGCAGCAGGCAAATGGTGGTGTTCGTCGCATCATGAAAGAAGGCAGGAATCACAGCCAACCTTTCCGACCACCAGGAACGAACAATGCAAGGGCAGGTCCTCGTACGAGACGCAGGCAGTTTCAGTCTGCGAACAAAATTCGGCGTTGGCAGGGCTGAAGAAGACGCGTCCTCGTCTCCGGATGTCGCCGCCACTTCCCCGACTCAGGCAGCACCCCTGCCGATCGGGAAGTCTGAACATTCACTCGCCGATGGCTCGTGCGCAGACTAACTAGGAGCATGGAAATGGGCAACAGATGCGCGTACCGAAGCTGGCATTTACAAAGTCTTTGCGACCATTACCGTACATCCAAAGCACATCTGCTGATAAAAAGAGGAACGCCCCCGCTTGCCATAGAACAGAATTCAGAGATTCCAGGAGAAAGAGCAGACGGGAAAGAAGCACTAAGACGCTTCGCTCCAAGATGAATGACGATCCCTCGACTACGCGTTAACCGGAGAGTATCTGGAGTTTGAATCGCGTCGCTTGGCTATGGTACCATTAGAATCTGTATGCAAGGTCGCTGAATCAGGACTCACAGATGAAGCCTTCATACAGGCCATAAGGAACAGTCAACAGCATCCACAGAGTCAAAAGCTGACCCAAGGTCCACTCATTGTCTTCCGGCTGGTTCAGACTGCAAGTACCTCCCCAATGAGTGTACTTAAGCAGGATGGCAATGACCCCCGCGACAATGGTCCCGAGCAGACCCAGTCCAATGCCAAAGCCGAAGGTCACCTTCGCGACCAAGGACGATCTGCCTCTGCGCCGGCCGGAGTCCTCAGTTGTGGCGATGAGCAACCCAAAGTTGAGAAGGAGAAAGATAATAGCGATCGCCCATATGGTGATGGCAGATGCTTTCAAGACGGGCTCTTCTGGCAACGACGGATACCATCCATTGACTAACATCAATGCAAGGACCAGCGCCGCGCCACCAGTCGCGATTCTGAAGATAGCCAGTCCGATAGCTGCGTCTTGACGATCTTGCAGCTTCTTGTAGTAACTCCATCCAGTCGTGAACAAGGCTGTCTCCGAACTGCACACGGCCATGATAGCGATGACGAGGCCTATCAGTGCATGTGGGTCTTTGCTTCCGCTGTGATAAGGGTACATGAGGAACAGCATTGTGGTGAGGGCGACCCCGGCGATAAATTGAGTGATGCTAAGGCCTGAGAGGGTTGCCTGAACAATCTTGCTCCAGTGTTGGGAGAACCATCTGACTTCGAAGTGCTTGTCGCTTAGTAGGATGAAGATGGTGAAGAGGACGACGGAGCCTGCTAGGATGATATTGCCTACTACGACCTAACACATTGTGATCAGTACGAATGTCTGCGAATTCAGTGTGAAGACTGGATACCCACTCCGTGGCCTGCAACATCCGGGTTCGGCTCGCAGGAAGACATTCTGCAAGACAGACTCAACGAATGACCTCAGAAACACCAAAAGGATTCTAATAAGAGTGTACAAGGGAATAATCTGCGAAACTGGTGCACTTCAAGGAGAATACCTCAGCCTGATATACCTCGACAGCCTTGCCCCATCATGCCGGCCTCTTGATGTCCCCATACCATTCCTGCCGTTACAGTGCAGCCTCAAAAGCAAAGCCACGCCGGCCCTATTCTCTTCTGACAGACGTGCAAACAAACAATAACAACAGCTGAAAAGGGACCCATACGGCGATGTTGGCCAAGTCCGCTGCTGCCTCCGAACTCATAAACACAGCACAGCTGGTGATGCACCTCCTCTTCGACATGCCGATGACATGGCTTCTCAGGTTGTATACATAGCCCGAAGCGCTAACGAGCCCTGGTCCTATGGCTTCGCTTCACTAACAGGATGGGTACCTGCATGCGCGCCAAGACATCAATGATCACTTTGGGACAGGCCAAGAGAAACCAACTCGCAACAGTTGCTGAGGCGAGAGGGAGCTGTATGCTAACGCAACGCATCAGCCGCACGGCATTGTTCGAGTCGCCGTTTCTTGTTCGGCGAGTATGTGAGACTTTGCCTAGGATGTTGACTTGCCTCGTTGCCTCTCTCTCCTTCATGTGAACTACTGAACATGCCAATCGCGACGAGAATGGCATGGAACCGCTTCGAATCTAGGAGAGATATTTGGGATTTTGAGCACGTCGCACCTAGGAGTGGTATCTGGGACTGAGATCCTTTCTCTATAGACTTGACATTCTCCGAGCCACCATCGTCGGGCTCAGCAGTATCTAGGACAACAGCACCTAGCGAGAGACCGGCAGTGGGCTTCCTTCACCTCACTAAATCACATCTGCATCCTCCCGGCCGTACTATTAACCATCATGTCCCTACAACTCTGCAATCTCTTACTCGCCTCAATAACCAATTCAGGCTCCGCATCCGCAAAGTCCTTCGAAACCACACTCAAAATCGCAGCACATCCCGTCTCCGAAAGCATAGGCAACAACCTCGCCGCATCATCCACCGCGGCACAAGCGCCCAGGTATCGACAGCAGAGTTGCCGATCGTCTTGTTGTTGGCCTTGTACTTCAAAAGCCCCATGCTGCATGAACGTCCCGGAGATATGCAAACTCGAAGCCCTCTGGTATGCCCACACAATCAGCGAAGCTAGATATACCGACCAAGGACGGTAGAACATGGCATCGTTCCTGCAGGTATAGTTAATCGAAGCTGTATGCGGAGCCTCATTGTTCCCTCCTGCTGCTGGTGATGGTTTCCTCGGTTTGCTAACCAGCACTTCATGCAGAAGCTTAAAAGCATGTAATACAGCATGTCGAGCCACAGGCGTACAAGCCCAAGATTTCATCCTCTGAATCGTATTAAAATAATCCTTTTCAGATACCCTTCGTCCGAGAAGTCGTTTCGTCCCGGAGAAAATCTGAATATCGATGATATCCGCGTGCATCGTCATATGCGCCAGATGATAAAGCACCGTAGGAGCACTCGCATCCGTTCGACTCGAATCGCCCGTTCCAGCTGCTGCTTTCCTCGTGCCTACGGCATCGTCGAAACTCTGTCTCCAATGCCCAAAAGCATGCAACAGCAACGATCTCCACCTCCCCTGCTCCCGCATCGAAGGCACAGTCTCAAGAAACTGCAAATGTTTCTCCCTTCGACTAATATGCCACCCCACAGAAAGCAGCCCCGCCATAAGCAACATCCTCGCAGGCGCATGAGTCTGCACATCATGAGCATGCAAACATCTCTTCAACCCATCCAGGAAATTTATCGGTCGAATCCCGTACATTTTGAGATTAGCATCGAGGCGGTGCACTTCTTCTGCGGATTTGGCGCGCCAGAGGGAGTCGTCGCAGGGGAGGGGGAGGCGGATCTCGTAGGGTGCCATGTCGGCTGCGTGGCCGTACATGAGGGCGTGGAGGGTGTCCATTTGGAAGGCTGTGAAGACGACGCGGTTGAAGGATTCGTTGCGGACCCAGTGGATCCACCAGGAGTCGAAGGCGGTGCTGCTGTGGTGTTTTCCGGGGTGGTCTTCGGGGTTTGGGGTTGCGCAGCGTGTTGGCATGCCGCTTACGGGGCTTTCGCTTTCTGAGCGGCCGACGAGGGGACTGCCTCTTCGTAGAAGTGTGAGTGTGGAGGCGTGATGGATGTGCGCTCGCTCGTGTAGCTTTCGGCTCGACCATTGTTTCTCGTAGAACTCTAGGAGAAGTAGTGCTTGAGCTACCCATAGCTGGACAGGTGGTTGAGCATCACCATCTGTGAAGATCTCCCACCGCAGCTGAGTGGCTATCAGATCTGCGAGCTCGCCATAATCCCTCAAGTGGCCTTTGGGCTTTTGCTTGACCATGTCTGCTGCTCCTAGCATTATGATGGCCAGTATGAGAAGCACGTTAGTCGATTTCGCGGAGAAGGTCGGCTGATGTACGATCGACATTTGCTTATCAACGTTGGTCCAGTAATTTTCCATGAGCTTTTCCAACACCCCGATGGTGATATTAGGCAAGGCATGGGCGTCCGGTGAATACAGGATATGATTGCTATCCTGTATCTCGGGCCGTTGATTGCGCTGTTTCATCGTGTAGTAACTCAGATGCCCGACTATGTCAACCCGTGTTTGCTCAGGTATGGCATTCGCACGTGGCTTTGCTTTCGCGGAGAGGGAGTCTTTCTGGCTTGCAGGAGTTGCATGACTGTCAGTCCCTGCACCTGGATCTGTATTGAATGCAAATTCTTCCAGATTCCAAACGTCCTTTGGAGAGTATTCCAGCCCAAAGTCAAGAAAAGGCATGTTCGTCAGGTTGAAATCGTCATGTTGAGATCCGGGACTTTCGAACAGCCACGCGGCAAAGTTGTCGTTGGCCTGGGCAGACGTATCGTCCGTAGAGTTCCAAGCATGGATCGGTGGAGCTGTATTTGGAGTTGCAAGAGGAGGTGCTAATGTTGCACTTAAGCCAGACGAGGACGTTGCATCAACAGGAAGCAGGGTAGAATCCGGAGTGAGCAAAGGTGGAGCTTCGCCACTCCAGTTCCTGGATGCAGTGGATATGCTGGGAGTCGACACTGATCGGGCATGATGGCTGTGATTCGTATTCACTTGAGTCCAGGTCGATTCTCGCGCTTCCTCCTGGCGAGGAGTTTCCGAGGCCATGATGTCGGAGTCGACAGTGCCTGGTCCTCGTGGTGCACCGGAAGCGAGCTCCTCATGTTTGTGCTTGTGGCGAGCATATAGGTCTGGACGCACAAAAGTATGCCCACAATCCAGTTCTTCGCATCGATATATCGCTTTGGGATTATGGTTCAACTCGTGCCTATGCAGATGCTCCGCACGCGAGTATCTCTTTTCGCATCCTGGATGTTGGCATTCGAATCGTTTGGCTGCTCCTGCTCGACTTGCTCGTCGACGCTTGGGCGATGGCGCATCTGGATGCTCCGAGTCTTCCATTGTGTGGTCAGTCCACTTCCTAACACCCTCTCAGCTAGCCCTTGTTTCACACTACTGGTTGGGAGCTTAGTAGCTGAGAGAGCGTCTGAAATCGGGAGAGAGGGTAGTGCAAGTCAGGTATAATCGCATCGGTCCAGTCCTCTCCAGCTGCGAATAATCGTAGTCGTACCGAATTCACCGTTTGACTTCTCTCGAAACTAAGCGATTTTGATAGCACCGGCTGAGAATACTGTAGCGTAGGTTCTCAAAGGGCTGCAAAGACAAGCTCGGTACAGCGTGTAGTCTCCCCTGTTTAACCGTACGAGTTGACTGTCCAGATCCAGTTCGCAGTCATCGAGTCGGTAGTGGGTCGTGGGCAAGGTCTGAGACATGGAAAACAGTATCTGTATATTGCACGTGCTACAGTGTGAGTTGCATGAGGGCTGAGAGATGCGTGAGCCTGTAGGGCGGATTTCTCCATATCCGCGTGTTCAGGCTGAGTGAAGATCGAAAGTCAGTCGCCTCCTCATGACTGACCCCCAAAGCACGCTTGTCGTCCAAGCTAATGTGATCCTTCCGAAGTTTATCCGTCTCCACCAGCTTCTCCTTGAACGCGAAGGCAACGCGTCCGAGAACACCAACATCAGAATCCGTCGTCGATAATGATTTCAGAACAGCATAACACAATGTAATCGCGGGGCAGTTATAGCACGAGCTATTGAAGTCTACCGGCCCATCCATCTGTTCCAATGTCAGCTTTGGAAATCAAGTCATCAAGGACTGCATCGCAACTCACCCGCCATCGACAGTCAAGATCTCACCAGAGATGTACAGACTCGCGCGGCTAGCGAGGAAGACAATGGAGCCTTTGAAGTCATCTGGACTCCCCCATCTACCAGCCGGTATTCGCTCCAAGATGGACGCTGCTCGCTTCTCGTCATTAATGAGGGCCTCATTCATATCGGTTGCGATGTAGCCAGGAGCGATCTGAGATGTCAGTCCTTGGCCATGAACTTCGAAGCACCTATCGAAACTTACGGCATTAACACTGATCCCTTGAGAAGCCCACTGATTTGACAGCGCCTTCGTCAGTTGTGCCACTCCGCCTTTAGCACTGGCATAAGCTGGGACATTGAGGCCGCCTTGGAATGAGACCAGCGAGGCAATGTTAATGATGGAGCCTCTGTGCGGCACACCGTTGATCTTGGGTCCCTCCGGATTGCGCGTCAACATGTACGCGCCAACATCTCGGCAGAGAGTGAAGACTGTGTTGAGGTTCACTTGGAGGACCTGAAGTAAAACGTCAGTCATTGTCCTTCAGTACTCCGGGCGATCTGACCTCATTCCAGTCGCTGTCTGGGAACTCATGCGCTGGATGCCGTCTTTGGATGCCTCCACAGTTCACTAGGATATCAATGTCGTGCCCATCAGCTAGTATTCGCTTGGTCAAGCCTCCAATCTCAGAAGCGTTGGCCAGGTCAGCAACATAGATGGAAGCTTTTCGACCAAGCTTCTCTACCGCTTGCTTGGTATCTTGATTTGTGTCATTTCGCTGGATCGATATGATGTCTGCGCCTGCCTCTGCTAATGCGATTGCCAGAGACTGACCGATCCCACGAGTGGCACCGGTGACAACAGCAGTGCGGCCATGAAGAGAGAAAGAATCAAGGACGTTAGACATCTTCAAAGTTGTCGAGAAAACAGACGCTGTTCATCATTGGAACTCACGAGCTGCAGGTACCTCCATACACAGAAGCCGAAATCCACGACATCGGCAAACGAAGAGCAAGTGCCTCGAGGCGGTTCCGCGATGAAAAACTTGGGGGTCAACTATGCGTCCATCCTTCTCCACATCAACGCACATTGGAATCGTGGAGCTGCACGCTATGAAGGCATTTGTGGAGAACCCCACGGGCATCTCAGACCATACTCCGCAGCATGTACGACAGTAACTTATCGTGACCTTCGGGACACCGTGTCGGTGAACTCTCATATGTCAACTGCCTGCCTTTCGCCAGTCAGGTAGCGTCCCGTTCACTCATCATACCTTACGATGGCAGACGCAAAGAGTGTCGCTGAACGCATTGAGGATTACGAGCTCGATGTTGTCAAAGGCAATCAAGATGAACAGGCTCCTTATCCGCCATGCCTGCACGGCCTCACAGACGACGAGATCAAGAAGCTCGGCAGGAAGACGACGCTCAAACTGGACTTGCTGGTGATGCCGGCCATGACCATCATGTACATTCTCAACTACCTTGGTCAGTCTCTCCCATTCTCGCTCCAACTCTGCGCCAATCAACTCACGTCCACACAGACAGACAGAACATTGCTGCCTCGAAGCTCGCCAACATCATGGAGGATCTAGACATGTCGACGACTCAGTACAACACATGCGTCTCGATCCTCTTCGTGGGCTACAGTGCGAATGCTCGCGCACCGGTTTCTTTGATATCGCTAACACATTGACAGTCCTGATGCAAGTGCCTTCAAATCTTGTTGTCAGTAAGATCAAGTACCCTGGCATATACATCTGCGCTGCGGTTGCGCTTTGGGGCCTCGTCTCAGCATGCACTGCTGCAGTCCATAGCTTCGGAAGCTTGGTCGCTTGTCGTTTCATGCTGGGCTTCGTTGAAGCCGTTTTCTTCCCTGGAGGTGAGTTTATCGATCAAAAGCCTCCTTCCACGCCCTTGCTGACTTCAATCGAGCCTTCTACTATCTCTCAATGTTCTACAATCGTCGTCAAATCGCTTTCCGAACTGCGATCTTGTACAGCGGAAGTCAGCTGGGCAATGCTTTCGGCACATTACTTGCGATTGGTATTCTACAACTTGACGGTGCCCATGGTCTTCAGGGGTGGAGGTGGTTATTCCTGATCGAAGGTGTTCTCACAATCGGCCTGGCCCTGATCTTCGCCGTCTACCTCCCAAACTCACCAAGTCGAGTCATCGGCTTCAGCGAGCAAGAACACGAGTGGCTACGCTGGAATTACGAAAGTGACCAGAAACAACAAGATGAATCTGACGAGGTTTCTGCCAAGCAAGGCTTCCTTATGGCAGTCGCAGATCCCAAGACCTGGTTGATGATGGGGACGCTTTACGCCACGTACACCGCCGCGGCCGTCAACAATTTCTTCCCAACAGTCGTGGGAGGCCTAGGCTTTTCTCGAAACGCAACCTATGGCCTGACTGCCGTAGGTTATCCACATGCTTCACTACTACATATCCACGTACTGACATTTCACCCAGCCACCCTTCTGCTTCTGCGTCCTCTGCATGCTCCTAAACGGCTTCAGTTCCGACCGCCGCAAATCCCGCTATCCCCACATCGCCCTTCCCCTCATCATAACCGTCCTCGCAAACATCATAGCCGTCTCCACCCTCTCCATCCCCGCCCGCTACTTCGCCATAATGCTGCTCCCCGCCTCCTTCTACTCCTCCTCCATCGTCCTGCTGACATGGATCTCCGGCTCTCTCTCCCAACCCGCCGTAAAACGCGCCGCGAGCATAGCGATCATTAATTGTGTGTGTAATACACCGAATATTTGGACGGCGTATTTGTATTATGATGCGCCGAGGTATGTGGCTGCTTTTGGCGTGAATTTGGCGGCGGCGGTTGTGGCGATTGGGTTTGCGACGGGGACTTGGGTTTATTTGAGGAGGGAGAATGGGAAGATGGACCAAGGACGGCCGATGGGGAGGAGTGGGCCGACGGAGAGGCAGGTGGCGAATGGGTTTAGGTATATGTTGTAGACTGTACACGATGAAGAGGTGCATGGAACATGGAAGTCAGAGAAGCCTCTGAGAGTATCTCTTATAGCTACGTGAGAACATTTGCGGCGAAGCTGTCAAGTAATTGATCCACGGTAGGCAGATGTAAGAGCCAGAGCGGCCTTGATCGGACTGTGCGCCTTGAAAGATGTCAACATTTCTCCGCTTCAACCTCAAAACGTCCTTCGCTCTCATCGAAAGCATGTCGTATGAGCCACAGAATTTCGAATGAGATGGTACTGTTGGTGCATTCGCACGAGAGAGATGCAGCTAGAATCGAAGGGACTCAGTCGAAAATGGAACCACGAATGACCCCCACGAACATGTGGAGAAAAGCTTCACTTGCGGTGCTTGCCCTCCTGCATACTCCACACCAGGTCTCCTAATCCGAAGATTTGCCGCCATTGCTGATCCGACTGTCGGCAACTCGTCCCTCGAGGCGCGTACTTTCAGCTCAAATGCTTTCAATATAATCTTTTGTAAGGTAGATCGAGAGGACGATAGATCGTTACCACAACTCAAACCGATTCCTCCACAATCATGGCCAAAATCAAAACCATCGAGCGATTCCGCGTCAAGCCAAGATGGCTCTTCGTCAAAATCACAGACGAAGACGGTAAAGTCGGTTGGGGAGAAGGAACACTCGAAGGTCATGATTTGGCTGTTGAAGGGGCTCTTGACGAGATGAATGTGCGAATTGTTGGGTTAGAGGCGAAGTAAGCGTCTTGTCCATGTCTAGCTTACCTGAGGCAGCCAACTGATCGATGCTAGTAATATCGAACATATTTGGCAGTTGATCTGGAGATTGGGATTTGTAAGTCAAGGTCGTCTGAGATAGGAAATGCTCAGACAAGGCTGACGACGAAACAGTACCGCGGAGGACCAGTCTTCATGTCCGCTCTCTCAGGCATCGACATAGCTCTCTGGGATCTCAAAGCAAGGCGATTGAACGTCCCGCTATATGAGCTCCTTGGTGGGCAAGTAAGACAGCGATGCCAGGTGTATTGCTGGATTGGAGGAGATCGACCAAGTGATATCGAGGCGGCGGCGTGAGTCTCTCGCAAACGCCCTTCGCTCGCCAAATCCAATGCTGACGAGAATCGTGTTCCAGAAAAGCTCGAAAAGCCCAAGGCCTCACCTGCGTGAAAATGAACGCAACCGAAGATGTCAACTGGCTCGATATGCCAGCGGTCCTAGACTCAACAGTCGAACGGCTCAAGATCGTCAAAGATCTCGGTCTGAATGCTGGTCTGGACTTCCACGGCCGATTGCATAAGCCTATGGCAAAACAATTGGCGAAAGCTCTCGAACCGCATCGACCTCTGTTCATCGAAGAACCATTACTGGTTGAACATCCAGAAGCTCTAAAGCAACTCGCCGCACAGACAAGCATCCCGATAGCTCTTGGAGAGCGGCTGTACCATCGATGGGATGCAAAACGGTTCCTGGAAGAAGGTCTGATCGATATCCTGCAGCCTGACATCGCACACGCCGGCGGGATATCAGAGACCAAACGTTTGGCCAACCTTGCTGAAGCATACGATGTTGCAATCGCGCCGCATTGCCCACTAGGACCCATCGCTTTTGCAGCTTCTCTGCATGTTGGCTTGTCGACGTCAAATTTCACTATCCTGGAGATGAGCCTTGGAATGCATTACAACACTGAAGCTGGAGATATCGATCTGAATACGTATCTGAAGGATCAGTCCGTTTTCGAGATCAAGGAGGGACACGTTGCTGCTCCAACCGGTCCAGGTCTTGGTATCGATATTGATGAGGATATGATTCGCAAAATCTCAAAGGAGACGGAGCCGTGGCAGTGTAAGGAGTTCTATGGGCCTGATGGGTCGATTCGGGAGTGGTAGACATCATGGTCGTGGATCACGGCATGCGTCGAGCTGGCCTGTAGATATAGGTCGCATTAATCTGTGGTCTGAAGGCTTGTTAAGACATCCTCCGATACCTAGTTTGCGAAGTCAACCGTAGCCACGTGTGATGTGTCTGCTCAGGAGAGCTAGACCGAAGTGATGCTACATCGTACCAATGGCGGCTGGGTCAAGGCAGCCGTGCGAGACCATTTGACTGAGGAATACCCTGCTGGTGGTATCGCGAGCTGCGCAGGAACAATGCGTCGGCCGCCTCAAGCAGCCTCATGCTATGTTCTGCGCCTTACCTGTGTCACGTTCCGGGCAATGAGCCTTTCGGCGACCTGAACGGTACCGGCGTTGCCAATGCCGGTTCGGGATGCCGCAACAGATCCGAAAGCAGGGTCAAGGTCGAGCTGATGCCTACCTCGAAGGTGTACATAAAGTTTTGGGAGACTTCTTCGATTGTACGACCTTCAACCAGACTGCGTAGCTTTCGCGCCTGAAGCCCTCAGTCGCGGTAACCGCGCATACACCATATCAGCTCAGTCGCCACACCATGAAGCAAAAATGAGGATTGCAAGCCGATTAGTGTTGTCAGGAGCTTCGTGAACACATTTTCCAAGTCAGGCAACCTCACGAGAAACACCATGTGAACCAGAATTGCCGAGACGAAACGGGACGAGAAAGTCTCCAGGGTACAGAACAAGAACCCTCGAGAGGCGAATTCTGTTGATGGGCTGATAGCTTCCCTGGACCATACCGAACGAGTTTGCTTGTTCTTCGTTTTGGCTTGGGCGACGTGTTCGCATCCATGTTTCAAGAGCTGCCAAGCTGCTCAGCCAGCGATCAGCAATGTTCTGCTCTGCCGACCGGTTCCGCTGGCGACTGTCATGAGTGCCCTCCGAGAGCTCGTGGTCCTGTGTAGGCTTTCTGCGCTTTCATGGCACGAACAGTGGTGTTCTTCCAATAGTTCGCCTGATGCGTCGCATAAATCTAGGTTCAAATGCCTGATGGCCTTATAGAGAAGAGATCCGGGTTCTACCTGCAAGGCACGATCGCATAACGTCGGGCCGGAGAATCTCACGCCAGACTGGCAAGGACGAGGAAGAAAGGTCTTCCCCGTCAAGCATGGCCTGCCTGTTCCTGCTTCCAAAGCTCCGGCGCAAGTGGTATTCGATGCGCCCAGATCAATGGGGACTTGAAAGTAGTACATGCAAGTCTGACAGACATTGTGCTGGCGGGACAAGCTGTTTGCTATTGGAAACCGAAGCAATGCGCTTGCTTCGAAGTGAGGAGCTGCTCAAGCTTGGAAATCAGTCACGGCCTAGACCTTCATTCCTGAGTTCCGTCCGGGAGCTCGCGCGAGTACTGCTCGATTCAAGAAGCATGTCAGCAAGCGTCCCATCCTCGAGGATTGCAGCTGCCACGTTCGCGAGGGCGGGCGACGCGTGGGGAAGGACTGGTTATTTTGAGGTGTAGTTACGGAACGGAGGTGGCCTCGTGTTTGATGCCGACTGCCGGTCCTCGGGGAGAAACAAAGGGAGCCGCAATGCAGACTAATGCATGGAATCGCCTCAGAATACCAGATGCTGATGTCACCGAGCCGCGGGCTCGCGCGTGCACAAGGCGCCAGAATACCTTCGTGCAGTGTAGGCGTAATCGTCCCATCACAGTAGCTGTGCTGTGGGCAGCGTGTCGTCGAATGGAGGGCTGTAGGCCACGTACTGTGGAGTGTGAAACGGAGGATTTGCTGAACGAAGGGGGAGTGTGCCAGTAGGGGAATGCGGATTACGGCTGGGATGAAGGGAGTTGGAAGGTGTGGTGATAGGCCAAGGCGAGTCGCTGTTCCTGTGCTTCGGGAAACTTTGAAGGAGGAAGCCCGACTCCTTGTCAAAGCCAAAAGCTTGAAGTGATCGAGATCATGGTTCAACCAACAAACCGGACCTCTGGCCGCCCGAGCTCTTCCAGTATTCGAGCGCCACGCAGTCCGCCGGCTGGGGACATGTCTTTATCTCTGTTTCCCACACTTGATGCACTTCTCCTCATCGCGTGCGATAAGGTACACGTAGCAAACGGTCCGGTCGTGAGCTAACGAAGACGTCACGGAGATATGCAGCACCAGTCCCCGACCTCAACACCCAACTAGTAGTACTTTGGTTGCGCCAAGGGGCATTGCTCCTCCCTTTACATTCGCTGCTGCCGTGATTCGGCGGCGTGGCAGAACTATCGAAACAGGCGACATCTGAGAGGCCCGGAGAAGGTCAGCGCATACATCATGGATACCAGCGAAGCCGCGTTCGAAGCGGAGGTGGAACTAGACGCCGAAGCGCTTGCGAGAGAACAGCAAAGGAGGAAGACGAGGAAAGGACAGGAAGCGACAAGAATTGGAAAGGGCGGAGTAACAGTACGCTCATCAAGTCAAGAGGCGCAAGAACATGCAGACGAGAGGACAAGTCTATTGCCGAGAAGAGAATCAAATCAAGATGGAGGGGAGGAGGAAGACAGGAGGCCAACCTGGCCGGGGAGTATGGACTTTGCACACCTGCCTTGGTACAGACGACCATCGATATGGTGGGTTCTAGGGCCATTCTTCGTACTGGCATGCTCTTTTGGTGGAATTATAACGCCAAAAATGAACTTGATACTGGATCTGGTGTGTCGGGAATACCTCTCGGAGAAGCAAGAGTACATACCGGGCTTCACAATGGCACCGGTCGACTTCAATGGCGGGTCCAACGATCAGTGCAGGATACCGGAGGTGTCTTCAAGAACTTCGATGTTGAATTTGTGGGGGACAGTCATTGCTGGTGTTCTGTCCGCTTTCACTGCGCCGAAGTTGGGTCATCTTTCCGATCGATATGGGCGTAAACCGGTCCTCATCGTTACCAGCTTGGGCACGATTTGTGGCGAAATCATCACAATCTGTGCTGCGACATTCCCGGATAGGTTTCCCGTCCCGGTGCTCCTACTGAGCTACGCGCTGGACGGTTTGACTGGATCCTTCATCGTGGCCATGTCGATTGCCAACGCATATGCCACAGACTGCACACCGCCGAACATGCGCAATGTCGCTTTTGGATACTTCCACGGCTGTCTCTTCACCGGCATTGCTCTAGGACCGATCATCGCCGGGTATATTGTGAAGCTGACTGGCCAGATCGCTTATGTGTTCTGGGCATTGACGTTTGTGCACGTCTTCTTTGTCATGTTCGTGGCCTTCGTAGTGCCGGAATCGCTCTCGAAGAAAAGACAACAAGCGGCGCAAGAGAAGCACGAGGCTCATCTGGCTGCGCAGGAACCGACCCAGGACTGGATCAACCAACTACGTCGACTCAATGTGCTTGAGCCTCTCTCAATCCTGAGGCCAAAAGGTCCTGGGAGCAGTCGCGCTTTGCGACGCAATCTCCTCTTTCTCTCGGCAGTCGACACCATCGTTTTCGGTGTCGCAATGGGCAGCGTGGCCATTGTCGTCATCTATATGCGCCAGGAATTTGGCTGGGAGAGCTTTGAATCTGGCAGATTCATGACAATCGTCAACAGCTTCCGAGTGGTTTGCCTTATCGTCATCTTACCCGTTGTCACACGACTGGTTCGTGGACCGACTGATCGGTCAAGAACCAAGAACACCGGGAGTGATTCCTTCGACCTATTCGTTATTCGCTTTGCAATCTTCTTCGATACTTTGGGATATCTGGGATACACCTTATCGAGGTCAGGCGGGCCTTTCATCCTGTCTGGTATTGTTGCCTCTATTGGCGGGATTGGATCTCCGACTTTGCAGTCATCGCTCACCAAACATGTGCCCGCGGACCGCACTGGCCAGCTACTTGGCGCGATTGGATTGCTTCACGCTCTCGCCAGAGTAGTAGCTCCAGCGGTCTTCAGTGCGATCTTCGCCGCAACAGTCGGCAAGTTCGACCAAACTGTTTTCGTTTGTTTGTGCGCGACATTCGGCCTGGCGTTCCTGGTCTCTTGGTTCATCAAACCTCACGGTAAGCCCTCGATACCCCCATCACCTTTTGAATTCATACTGATTCTGATTCCAGTTTACTACGATGAGGATAAGGCCGATCGAGGTGACGAGGAAGAGGTTGAGCCGCAAAGTGAAGGTGACCGCGTACCAATTGTCAGCGCCGTCATTGATGCCGCTTTGTGGCCGCTCCGTGCCTGTCGTGGAAGGCGGTAGTATACATTATGACATCTTCTTTTAATGTTTTGCATAAGAATGGCGAAGGCGCACAGCCTGGATTAACGGCACGTGGGCAGGGGCAATGGGACTGCGATATACCACTACATCTTGAGATGTAAGATTTACGATTGTACGATCAATTTGAAGCTGCGTGCAGCTGTACTACCAGTACTGAGGTACATGTGAAGTCACTTGACTTCTCGCAATGCTCTCCTTTGGTTCCTGAGGCTGAAGCTCATGCGCATGTAGATGCAAGGAACTCGCGATCAAGGCGTGGAGACATCCGCTTGGTAGGTTGTGGTATCATTTTCTGGTACGGCCGGAACGCGCAATCACTCCCACCTTCCTAATCATATCAAGAAGAGTGAAGTCCCGCGCAAAGACGCCGGCCACGCCAATGTTTCGGCAAGCTCTCAGAGCAGTGTGAAAATCGCGGACAGAGTGCCGTGCCGTAGTCGAATGTGACGAAGACTCGCTCCACGATGTCCAGACCAAGTAGCCTCTCACACGAGCTGCGTAGTCACGGCGGCACAACCTTGCAGGAAACGCAAGTTTCACATTTTGTCTGGCGAATCAGCGGGCCGTAGACGCCAAAGACCTCCCTGCAAGAGCGCATGCTTCAGGAGGCGAGCCAAAGACTGCAAGGCAAAAAGGCGCTGTGTGCGTGGGTGGGAGCATACGAGGGTGCGACTACTGCTGACGAGATCTGCTCGCGCGCGTTGGTGCTATGGTCGTTGTTATATCGCAGAAGCTGAGCTGTCGTGTCGTGTGGCTGTCAGCGGCAGAGAAAGGGAGGTCGCAGGCTTGACTTGTGGATGAAACGACGAGGCTTCGAAAGCGCCAAGACACCCAAGGGCCCAAGCGCCGCTTTCTTGCAAGTTGCCCGGAGTCTCTGTGATCGACACTCCTCCCATACCCAGACCACGACCGACACCACCACCACCCGCACTACTTCTTCCTCCCTCCGCACCGTCTGTCGTTGGCGTTGCTATTCTACACCACCCACCCACCAGGGCCCGCTCTCTGCCCGCCTCTTCTTCGCCGGGCTCCGTCTCTTCGCAGGACCCGTCTATTCCCTAAGCAAAGCTTAATCGGCCTTCAGTAATTACCTGCCTGCCTGACATCCGAATGCCAGCGTTCCCTATCGATACCTGAAACCAGTCGAGTCTCACCCGCCGCGCATCACACTACGACTCGGCCAGGCGCTGCTACATCGTCACTGCGTCGAACACCTCGATATTCGCCCGCCTGAAACAGGGGAGTCTCCGTCCCCTCGATCTCCACGTGAGAAGCTGCCAAAGCTGTGCACCTCACCACCGCGGTCTGGAAGGATACGGACAGCAGCGGTCACACAAGGCACGGCGACCAGGGCAACACCGCACACTCCGCTCACACCGGGCGTCGCTGGGCTGGACGGGTCGTCGTTGGCAGTGGCAGGATCACATGACAAGCAGGTCTTGAGCATTGCCAGTACTCGCTTACCTACTTCCCTCTCGACCGTAAATTCTACCTGCTCCGCGTCCCTGGAACTGCTGGACGTGCTTGCTGGCACATCGAACAGGCATTCGGCCGACCAGGCGACACATCGAGCACACGCTGTACACACATTTCGACTGTTGCACAGTCCACCCACACTCCTTTGAGCCAAATTACCTCCCACCGACGAAACAAGTTTCCCAACTTTAATAGATATTGTTGATAACATGGCGCCCGTCAACCGCCCCGACTACAAACTTAACCTCGAGGGCCTGCCTCAACTCAATATGAATCCGCAGTCCAGGTCTGCAAATACGTCGCAGGCCAATTCACCCATCGAGCCGCCTGCAGGGTCAGGCATTCGCTATCCACTGGGCAATGGTCTGGGGAGTAGCACTAGCCAGGCCGGAACTGGACGAGCAGGAGCTGGCTCTCCCTCCAAGGAATACGGAAGCCGCTTGTTCCCTAAACGGTGAGTCCACGCCTATCCACTATTCTCATGGGGCAAGATTGATATTGACGATGCGTAGTGCTCGTGAGATTCAGCAGCAGGAAGGACTAACGCCGCCGATCTGGGGTCCTCCGACGACTGGTAGTGGACATTCTACGCCTTTGCGAGAGACCATTCCCGAGTCGCCCGGCAGCGATAGCTTCCCCGATTTCGACGCTGGCCAGGCATCTGGCGGCAGTCCGAACACCCTCTCTGCATCCTCATCCACTCGTAGAACAAGAGCGGGGACAGTGCCCTCACGGTTTCCTGCCATGAGCTCTCTCAACAACGGGTCAGCATCTTCACTGCTTCCTAAGTCCGGGCAACACACACCTACAGCAAGTCCATATAGCGGTGCTGCATCACCGGGTCTTGGCGAGCCATCTACGGGTGTCAGAGGGCCACCGATCAGCAACGCTGCATTGTTGTCTCGGCTGAGAGCTGGGTCCATGCCGCAGCGCACCAGCCTTCTGAACACTGGTCCATTTGGCAACTCCCTGTTCGCGAGCAATTGGATGGCAGGAAGAGAACGTGCAAGCACGTTACAGAGTATCAGATCGTCAGAGGGTCCGTCTTCTCCGAACGCCTCACCTGCCGATGGTGACGTGAGGACCCTGGACTATCTAGGCTTGGTTGATACTCCACAGACTGGACACGGAAGCATGGACTCTTTGATGGCACAGCAAGCGAACGGACGAGGAGTGACGATCGCCGACCTCGCCGCTCTGAACGCTTTCAACAACAAGAATACTGCCAATCGATTCCGCTCGTATTCGGTCAATGCGAAGGAAAAGTATGCCAATGGGGAGGAGGATGAGATGGACGAGTACGAGCAGTTGCAGCAGCAGCTGTACAATGGAACGATGACCCCGACCACCGAGTCCGCCGCCGCTCAAGCAGCCGCGATTCACGAAGCTGTGCGCCAGCATAACTTGGAGGTGCAAGCATTTGCGAACTTCGCGAGTGCGAATAGGCCAAGAGCCCGTACTGCCGGCGTCCTCGATTCGCCTTCGTCTCGAGTTTTGCGAAACTACATGCCAACACCTTCCCGCTTGGATAGCAGCATTACTGCTGCCGACCTGCAGAGCAACGACGGCTCCGATTTCAGTGGTCTCGCAACTGCAGTGCAGAACATGAACCTCAACAAGAAAGCATCCTACGAAGCTGGCCTGGACGCAAATCTGGAGACGCCCACTCGATCGCTGTGGCTCGGCAACATACCCTCTTCGACCACTGTTTCCTCGCTCACTGTCATTTTCGGACAATTTGGCCCCATTGAGTTTGCCAGAGTCTTGACGCACAAGAGCTGCGGGTTTGTCAACTTTGAGAACATGCAGAGCGCAATAGCTGCGAAGGCACAGTGTAATGGCAAGGAAATTTTTCCCGGATGTGGTCCTATCAGGATTGGTTTTGCAAAGGAGCAGAGCGCCTCGAATACACCGGGAGCCAATGGAGCTTACCCGTCACCAAGCCCAGACCCGTTTGTCTCGAAGAGTCGCATTGACAGCACCTTGACGAGCGCACCAGGAGGCAACATCAACGCCGAAACGGCCGCTGCGGCACTTGCAACACCAGACTTGCTCGACCTTCGCGAGGAGATTAACAGTATTGTGCAGCAATTTGGCGCCACTCAGGATGATCAGGGCCGTATCGCACAGGATCTGGACCGTGCAATGAGCTACACGGACTACATGGCCGAGATCCCATCCATATCCGAGCCAAACCACAACCGCGTGCACGATGCACCACGTCTTCGCGAGATCAGGAAACGTATCGACAACAATTCTTGCACTCCAATGGAAATCGAGAACATTGCCATGGACATGCTCCCGGAAATTGCAGAATTGTCTTCCGACTACTTGGGCAACACCGTCGTACAGAAGCTATTTGAGCACTGTTCGGAGGAAACCAAGGAGGCCATGCTCACGGAGATTGCGCCGCATTTGGCTGAGATCGGTGTGCACAAGAACGGCACCTGGGCTGCGCAGAAGATCATCGACGTCGCACGAACTCCGACTCAGATGCATCTGATTGTCGACGCTCTTCGACCTCATGGTGTCAACCTCTTCTTGGATCAATACGGCAACTACGTGACGCAGTGCTGTCTGCGCTTCCAGTCGCCGCTCAACAACTTCATCTTCGAGACGATGCTGAACCGGCTCTGGGATATCGCGCAAGGCAGATTCGGTGCTCGCGCCATGCGCGCCTGCTTGGAAAGCCACTTCGCCACTAACGACCAAAAGCGGTTGATGGCTGCCGCCATTGCGCTACACAGCGTTCAGCTTGCAACCAATTCCAATGGGGCTCTGCTTTTGACATGGTTCCTGGACACCTGCACCTTCCCGAGACGACGATCTGTACTGGCGCCCCGACTGATTCCCCATCTTGTACACTTGTGCACCCACAAGGTTGCATACCTCACCGTGCTGAAAATCATCAACCAGCGCAACGAAGCTGAGGCTCGCGATATCATTCTCAATGCGCTGTTCATGGACGATCAGACTCTTACCGACATTATTTCTGACCAGGCTTGTGGCGCCACATTTGTGTTCAAAGTTCTTACCACTCCTTTCCTCGATGAATCCATTCGACCAAAGTGCTTGGACAATGTCCGCGATGTTCTCGTTCGCCTCAAGGCGCAACCTTCGCAAGGTTACAAGCGCCTGATGGATGAAGTTGGCATGTCTACACGCCACGGAGGCACACCTGTGAGCCATGATGGTCGATCGGCTTCAAAGACCAGGCAGATGAACGGACATCTGCCACACCTCGACACCCAGAATGGCTTCCGACCTCCATATTCCGCACCTCAGCATGCTCAGATGGAGCAAGGCATCAGTCCGAACCTTCAGCGCACCATCAGCATGGACTCCAACAGTTTCGACCCGTATGTGCAACAATACACCCACAGCCCTGCTATGTCTAATGCCGGCGCCAGTCCGATCAACCCGGTACAATACCAGCAAGCGATGCTGGCGCAGCAAGGAATGGCAAGACCTCCTGGATTCTATGGGACTCCGGCCAGCATGAGCCCCTACGGCGCTGCCTCGCCCGCACCTCAAATGGTCGACCCATACAGGCAGAACATGAATGGCTCTCCAATGGTACCTCCCGGCATGGGCATGCAGACTGGGTTTCAGCAGCAGGGCTACGGTAGCCCGATGCTTGGCATGAACGGAGGCATGAATGGATACGGTTTCATGCCGCAGCAGCAATTCTACCCACAAGGCCAGATGGCCCAGGGGCAGATGGGCGGCAACCGCAGAGGCAGGGTAAGCATCTCGACGACCCACATACACGAACCAAGCTGACCCGTTCCGATAGCGCTAAATTAGCATTCTTCAACATGTTTAAATCTACGACCAGCAAAAAGAGGATCAATACCTCGACATCTACGACTTACCTAGGCCACACTTGCAACAGGCCCACGGCCGAACAGTGTTTGACGCATTCGAACGGAGTTCTTGCTTTTTCACATGGGAACGGTGTTCGCTCCAAAGCCTGCAGGAACGGGGCAGGCATTGTTTGACCGAATTGTTCGGGCGGCGGATAGAGCAAAAATCTGTGTTACTGATGGGACTGGCTGAGCATTGCCTTCGATGGAGGCGCGCCTTTGCGACCTCTTTTCACTGATCCTGATCATGCTTCGAAGCGGAGGCATGAGCTTCTTGGACATTCTTTGGAGGAGAGAAAGACCTCAAGCACGTCAACAGAATATGTGCGGCGTGTTGACTTCAGACTTCAGACTCTCTGATTGATGACGGACGATTTGAGAAATGTTTTTTTGGCTTGTGTATGTCTTAACACCTTTGTGTCTTGTGTGTCTGTGTGTCTGGAGTAGGAGGGATTAGGGAGCCATGGGAGCTGGCCTGGCGTGAAAAGGGAGAAAGAATGTTGAAAGAAGAAGGCGCGAGCGAAAGGCATTTTCAAACTTGTACTATCGCTGCGGTGCACCGCATGTACGTCTATGTACTGCTCGGGACTTCACACTTTACGACCATTGTCTTTTGTGTACTTATTCAGTTGAGATCGAAATTTGATCGAGGTTGAAGTTCATCGGGCCAGTTTTTGGACTGGCTCCGTGTCCTACATTGCTTTTTCGAAGACTTGGATGAGCAGATCGCAGTCCGTCAGCAATCGTCAGTGGCATCTACTCAGCAGCAGTCACACTGGATGGGAAGAAGAATCGAATGAATCACTTTCGCTGGAGCAAGAAGTGGAGCCTGCCTCACTTTTACACTGGAGACCTCGCTCGCCACGCGTGTTTCCAAGAACGTCAGCAATGACATTTGGCTCGTTTGCCGTTCCCAGCCTTACACAGATGACTACGACGCCGCTGATATGGTCCTCGGAATCAATAATCATACAAGTCGGATGCAAATGCAATATCACAACTGCCCGATCTGTAATATCACGCATTCCGATTTTCTTCCATGTACAGGGGAAACGCAACACCACAAACCCCAGTCATCGGATCCACTTCCGCGCCTCACTAATCCATGTAATGACAACCACGCCAAGCGCTGACGGGACGGTATTATACTGAGACTAGTAAGGGACGTGTTTGACGACCTCGGCGAGTCGGCGGTCTGCAAAGAGCAGAAAATGTTCAGTGCGTGAGGGATGTTTGGTGAGTTTTGTGCCTTGGACGAATGATCTGCTTCAGGGTGTTGTAGCCGCGGTGACGACTCACGAGGGAGTGGTCCGAAACATTTGGATTGAACGAGTTGGGGGCGAGACGAACCGCTATGAACGGTACGGTGGTACATCGCTCCAAGAACGAATTGAAGACGACGACTCTGATGACTACTGGTTTGGAGGATGAGGTTCTTAACAGGTCGATGCGAGCTAAGCTTCTCGACGCAAGAACCAACTGCTCTTTACTATCTCGCCCCAGTAGTAGTTGACGGGTCACAGACGCTAGGGATGATGTGCCGGGTTGGTGAAGATCTTGGAATTTTAGGAAGTCCACTCTCTTACATCTTATAATTGGTTCTTGTGCTCTTCTGGCCAGCATGCTCACTTTGTTGGAGTTCTCCTTCCGGTCTATTGCGCGGGTGCTTTCGACGACATGAGGATATGGCTTTGCAGCGCTCTAGTAGCGCTCGTTGGGCTGAGTGTCGTGAGGGCGGAGACGAATCAGACGGAACTTAATAGAGCTCTGGGGTTGTTGCAGTCGATGCCGAAGTGTGGTGTAAGGCGGACAGAAGGCGTAAGGAGGGTTGATCTGTGCTGACGGGATTATAGAGAACATGTCTTCTGGATGCTATTGGAAACTCGACATGCGCATTGACGGATATCGAGTGCAGCTGCAATAATCATAACATTACCGTGGTGACGCAGGCGTGTGTTCTTGCGAGTTGCAGTGTTAGGAATCAGCTGAGTGCGCAAACTCATGTGGCATATCTTGCTTGATGTCGGCTGACGATGTGCTAGCTACTAAGAACACAACACAAACGCTATGCCATAAGCCATTCCGAGATAGACGAGGTCCCGGACATGCAGGCGTTATTGCCGGCTTGACTTTATCCTGGATTGCCTTTGTCCTGCGAATCTACTCGAAGATCTCAGTCCCGTGCGGCAGCCTTGGAAAATGGGCATCGAAGCTGTGGTGGGACGATGCTGTAATGGCGTTCGCCATGGCGCTCATCACAGTGATTAGTTGGTCGGCTGAGATCTTGAACGAGAACGGTCTCGGCACAGACGTCTGGACGGTGCCATTCGACAAGATCACAAAAATCCTGAAGATCTACTACTGGGACGAAGACCTCTACCTCACAGCCTTGCCCGCGGTCAAGATATCTCTGCTCTTGACGTACCTCAGGATCTTCCAATCGCGAAACTTCCGAATCGCCTGCTTCATCGTTATCGGACTGAATATCGCGTATGCGATCACCTTCGTCTTGATATCGGTCTTCCAGTGCTGGCCTATATCCATGGCATGGAACCGATGGGACAAGGAGCACGAGGGGAGATGTAACCATATCAATGCGCAAGGATGGGCATCGGCAGCTCTCAATGTGCTCCTGGACTTTTTGACGTTGTCGCTTCCACTTCCGTCACTTTGGAAGATGGAGTTGAACAAGCGGAAGAAGTTCTGGGTTATGTTGATGTTCAGCTTGGGCTTCTTCGTGACTATTGTCAGTATTGTGCGGTTGCAGGTGTTGATTGAGTTTGGAGACTCGCAGAATTTGACATGTGAGTCAACTTTTGCAAAAGCATTTAATACGCATGGATATCTGACTTCATGACTCTAGGGGACTACACTGCCGTCGGATACTGGTCTACCATCGAACTTCACGCCTCCGTTGTCTGCGCTTGCATGCCTGCGATTCGGAACCTCTTGCGCCGATACATCCCTCGAATCATGGGCCAAACGACAGGACAATCTGGGCGAGTCTCTGGTCCTACGGCCGTTGAAAGCGGGACTGGGAAGGGAAAGAATAGCAAGAATATCATCTCTATTCGCACAAGAGACAGTGATGAGGAGGACTTTATCCCGCTGGATAGCGTTCATGGCTCCAATGGCGGATACAGTAACGGACAGTTCAATGCGACGCAAGCGCTGCCTCCAAGTCCGAAAAGATGACAGTAGTGGAGATGGATTTATGAAGAGATGGCCGAGCTGCCAAAAAGCATGCATGATGCATTTTATATACCCATTATTATCAGCTCCGACACAAAAGCTTCCACGTTGGCCGGCAGCAGCAGCAATTTGAGACGCTCCTCTGATGGAACAAGGCGTGCTTCTTCCGCGAGTGTACCACATACCGTTCGAGGTTTTCTCTTGCTCTCAATTGATGATGCTCGTCCAGGGCATGAGAACAGCTGAATGACGAAGGCGTATTCGCAAGTGCATCACACGACATCAGCGACCTCGCGGCCTCGTTCATCGTTTCCACTACCCCAACGAAGTTGCATCCGGCACAACCTACCACAACGACGGGATCTCTGCCAGGGCCCTGGGTCAGTACCCCTGCTCGCTATTCAGCTTCCGCGTCCGCGCGTTCTTGGGCATCATACGGCTATTCCTCGCAAATGTTTCTTCAGCAAGGAACATTTCAGACCAGTAGGTCTAAGAACAACAGACCTTCGACAGTGTGTTCAATTCAGAGACACTGTATTTCGGTGAGCTCCTCCAAGGGGCCGTGAAGCCGCTGTGCTGCAAGCATTATTGTGTGTTCTTCGGATATGGAAGCATATAGAAATTCGATGGACACGGAGCTCCAGCTTGCGCGGCTACTGACGGCCTCTATTCGAAAACTATAAAGAGTCGGATTAGAGCCGGAAGTAAGGACCGCACTCGGCGACATCCAGAATTTTGCTAATCTGGTGCATGAGAGGGGTCCTGTTCTGCCGTGGCTGCAACGAAAGGAGGAGAGCGCACGTGAAAGGCTTGGCATCGTGCTCTGGCGCCTAGAGTATTGAAGACGCTTTGTTCCAAACACACAATAGAAGTAGGCAGAAGCAGTCGATGAGGTTCGTCCGGAAGACGACAGCAAACATATCATCAATGACCAGAATAAATGAACCTTGCTTTCTCCATCGCGAAGATGAATGCTACACCGCAGCGCAGACCACTCCGCGAAGCACACGTTCACCATGTCATCCAGCTCAGAGTCACCTTCCGGTTTTCGAGATGAGGTTTGGAGACAGCAAATCGCATCAGCTCAACGCAAAGTCCCAAGATTCCTCTTCCGCTGGTGGTACGACTGCTCCGGCGGCCAAAAAGACCATAACCAAATCCTCAACGATCCCGCAGGCATTACACCCCTCGCCTTCGCCCTGGGAGAGAAATCCGTCAACGACAGCTTATTCGATATTTCCCAAGAAGAGATCGCGAATACCGCGCTCAAGCATTTGACAGGTGCGCATGAGATGCACAGCATCTTTTCATCCTGGAGCCATTCGCTGCCGCTGATCCTGGTCTGGGCGAAAGCTTGGGAAGCATACGAGGGTATTCATTTGAGCGTTCTTGATACCACGAAGCTCGATCCGAACCGCAATAATGTAGCAGTGCATGCCGACGCATTGAGAGACGTTCTGAAAGACGTTGTGCCTAGCCGATGGGGCCCTAACGAGCATGAGTTCTTGGCCTACGGTATTATCGAAGGCGAAGCGCACCAGGCCGTATCATGGTCCAAGCTGAAAGAACGTGGAGTCGCTGCTTTCTCCGATCGAACGGGCATAGCGAACGTTGAGCGCCAGTTCGCTTTTGCTGGAAATTCGCCGAGTACGTGGGAAGCCCGAATCAAGACAGCCAGAAACATTGGACGCCTTTTCAGTGGTGACTTTGAGCTCGGAGTGATTGCGCATTTGATGTCCATCTTTGACGTCGATGTGCGGGAGCACGCGAATACCGTGCAGAGCCTGGCAGACATGGATGTTCCTCGAGCATGGCTGAATGAAACACATGACATCGACCACCGGGGCTTGGGAGAAGCAGTGAACGCGATCCGCTTGATGAAAAAGCTCGCTTGGGCGAAGCATGGTGGAGGTGACGAAATCGAGCTCGGCGAAGTTGCGAGAGAGTCTGAAGAGGAGATTGCAGAGCAGAGAGAGGGTGCGATATCCGCGATGAGTCGGAGCAAGGATGTGCCGGGAGAGGTTGTGTCGGCTTATCGTGAGCTGATGGGGAGTAATCGCGCTTCAGGTAGCACCACCGAACAGGAGAATCAAGAGGAGCGCACGGAAGAGACAGCCGCAGCTGCAGATGCAGATGCAGATGCAGCCGCAGATGCAGATGGTTGCTGTAGTTCTTGTGACATAGCTTAGCGGTCTGATGGTGTGAAGAAATCGATTTCATCGTTTGATCGTGCACCGTTCGATCCCGCTCTAGGCCGTGCTTAGAAACCGGCTTCTCTGGCGTCCTTGATAGCAAATGCGTGAGGACACTGGAATCTTATCGTCATTCCTTGTTCTTCATCAATGATCGAGGGCAACGTGCACTTCGTCGTCGACGGGCTTAGAAAGAAGGCCTGAAAAGCTTGGAGTCAGAGCAATCAGTCGGAAAATGGCTAGCCTTTATTCCTTAGACCTTCATGTGCATTCTCGAAAGGCGTGAATGACGTCTTTCGATGCAGCAAACCAGCCGTGAGGGTACAAGAAACGGGCACGGCGGCGCAATAGAAGAGCCAGTCAGTACAGTAAGTACCACTGAAGTCGACAACCGTGACAATGGTACCATCTCCCAGGACTCCCACAAGCATCGGCCAAGTTCGAGGGCAGATCGAAGCAGCTGCAAAGAAGACACCGCGATACCTCTTCCGCTTCTGGCACAGCAAGTCAGACGGCATTAATACCAAGAATCGCCATACGCCTGCCTCGCATTACGCCGACCCGGACTTAGAATCACCCAATGGTGAGGGCCTCTTCGGCATGTCCATCGATGAGTTACGAGACACCGCTCGTATCCATCTTGAAGCTAAGAATTTCCCAAACACTTGCTTTTCGTCCTGGTCACAATCTTTGCCACTTATGCTGGCCATGGCTGAGCAATACAGAGGTGACTCGGAGCTCCATATCGGTGTTTTGGATACGGAAAAGCTGGCACAAACGCGTTCCACCAGTCTTGTGGTGAGCGCAGTAGTTCTTGGCCAGATCATCGGCGAGGACTTCTCACGCTACAGACATGAGTTCTTGGCTTACGGAACCGTCAGCGAACCGTCAATGACTTCTGTGTTGTATACTGATATGTGTTTTGAGAGTGGTTTCGCCACGGTTCCATGGCCACGGAAGCTCTATGATCCAGAACCAGGCTACGAAGCGACACCAAGGGACCGAGCTGATCGAGCCGTCAGGATCGCCAACCTCTTCGGTGGAGCGTGGGAGTTACCAGTTGCAGCGCACTTGTTGTCAATGTGCAGAGATGACCTCCAGCATCGGTTAGAAACGCCAGACTTCCTGAGTGACATGGGTATCCACGTTCCTGAAGAGCTGCGGTTCATCAGCCAGGACATTGAACATCAAGGCTTCTTTGAGTCGCTGCAAGCTACCGTATGCATCAAGAGGGCCGCTCTCAGGACTGCTAATGTCAAGGGACTTTGGGCAGACCAGCCGATCGCTCAATTCGACGTCATCCAAGATGAAAGAAAGGCTACTCTGAAAGCTCTGCGCGATTGCAAGCGGATTTCCGAAATGAACGTCGGATGGTATGAGCTTGTCACCCAGAAGAATACCATTGGGCTGGCTTTCGGACCGTCTCGGCAGATCGACCAGTACACAGATGTGGTATGAGGACGAAAAAGGAATGTGACTTCTCGACCGGGCGTGCAGCTGATGAAATTGAAGTGGTTGATACTGAAAACGTCGTCAGCTTTGACTTTCCACTTCGTCCCCTTCCTCTATTGATCTCTTCCCTTTCACCTCCTCGCATATGGTGACATGGCCTTCTCTGTATCTTGTTCCTTCTTCTTCAACAATCTTCAGTTCGAGATTGTCTGGGTTGCAGTCTGGCAGCTCCATCATTTCGCCGTGCAATAAATGCCGGTCCTGTGCCGAGCGTGCTGTTGGCGGCTTTAGCTCAGCTAGAAGCACTTCCAAGAGGGCGCAATTTTTGCAAAGCGTAACAGGGATCAGCTGGCGCGCGTGAAGGCGCTTGAGTCGTAGAGTATGATTCTTCCACTGAGCAGAGCTCATGTCGTAAAAAGCGTATCTTCCTCGCGGAGGTATTCTCCAACATCAGCTTGTCTGAATAGTACAATTCCAGTCGGATCCAGCTTGCGAGCCTCAGCAGTCGATCTAGCAGTCACTCCGAAGCCCTACGTCTTGTCAGTATGACCTCGTCGTGTCTCACGCAAGAGTGTACTCACCAAAGGCGTATCATTCATGCTCATAACCACAGCGCCAGCATGTTCCGGCGCATCCTCACTCCACCTCCCAACATGCGCCTTAACCACATGTCCACCATACAAGAACGGCATCTCTCCATTCTGCTTCACCCACACCTTATATCTCGCGTGCGGCGCAATCACGTCCAACGCAGTGATGTGTAATCTGAATTTACCGGTCTTGGTGAACTTGCCCAGACATGTTCCCAGGCTCAACAGGCTATCTCTTGCGACGGATGTGGCGAGGTTGGCGAGCGATTCGCGGACGTAGTATACTCGGTCTTTCTGCACGCGGAAGACATATCGGTCGGGGGTCTTGGAGTTCGGCGTGTTGACGGTTTCGGTAATGAGGTTGTTCAGCGATTTGCCGGTGTAGTTTGCGAGCTTTTCGAAGAGCGTCTTCGTCTCGGTATCTGTTAATTGGCGCATCTTGGTTGATCTGATCCAACAATGTAGTGGAGATGAAGGTGGAGGTCGTCAAGTTGCATGTGAAATTTTGTCCCTGGTCGCTGCTTCCCCAGATCTACAAAAGTCTTGGCAACGGCTTCTAGAGGGTGGAACTTTTTTGATCACTCCCGAGACTCCGCAATCACCACCACGACATCGCATGCAATGGCGGAGCGGGCAGTGAAGAAGAGGCGATTGAGCCCTCCTGAGGATGGAGGTGCAGTGCCTGGATTTGCGGGCTATGACTTGGAGGCAGACTATGCGGAAAGATTGGCGAAGAGGAAGCAGAAGGATAAGAAGCAGGACAAACTCTTGATCAAGACAGCCGATGGACGAATCGCCGAAAACCCCAGGACAGAGGCCGAGCAAGAGCAGGACGATGACGACGCGGACAGCTTTTTGGCAAGCGACGACGATGGAGACAGCGGAGTCGCAGATTTACAACCCAAGCCGAAGCCGAGACCACAGAAACCTACGCTCCCACCGAAAGAGCAGATACGACAAGCGAAGGAAGAGCTTGCGAGGTTGGCACAGTCATTGAGTGAGAATCCAGAAGACCACATTGGGCAATTAGGAGCGTTGGGCGAATTTGCGAGATCAGAGAATGTGACTGTTAAGAAGCTGGCTCTGGCGACACAATTGGCTGTGTTCAAGGACATCATTCCAGGCTACCGGGTACGACCTCTCTCAGAAAAGGATATGCAGGGCAAGATTTCGAAAGATGTCAAGAAGTTGCGAAGCTTTGAGCAGGGACTGCTCAGCGGGTACAAGGAGTATCTATCCACATTGTCAAGTCTTGCCGTCGCGAAGTTCAACTCGAAGCTGGACCAGAAGTCTGCTGCCGGGCTAGCAAGCGTTGCGATATCATGTACATGCGCTTTGCTCAATGCGGTGCCCCATTTCAACAATCGAGGCGACCTGATTGGAATCATTGTCAAGAAACTGGCTGGCCGGAATCGGGACGCCGACTTCGACAAATGCCGGGAAGCCATCGAGAAATTATTCCAGGAAGACGAAGACGGGCATGCGTCTCTGGATGTTGTCACTCAACTTACCAAGATGATGAAGACCAAGAACTACTCCATCCATGAATCTGTCCTCAACACTTTCTTGCACTTGCGATTACTGAGCGAATTCGCACATAAGGCTGCTCCGAACCATGTTGACAAGGACGAGGAAGAGAACAACGTGAAGAAGCCAAAGCAGAAGAAAGAGTTCAGGACGAAGCGGGAGAAGAAGATTATGCGAGAACGTAAACAGGTCGAGAAGGAGATGAAGGAGGCCGATGCTGCGGTGTCGTATGAAGAACGCGACAAGAATCAGTCAGAGACGCTGAAGCTGGTCTTTGTTGCTTACTTTCGCATTCTGAAGGAAAGAGTGCAGCATTTGATGGGCGCAGTCTTGGAAGGTCTGGCAAAGTACAGTCATCTCATCAATCAGGACTTCTTTGGCGATATCTTGGAGGCACTGAAGGATTTGATCAACGAGGCCGAAGCCGCTCTTCATCCAAATGAAGACGACGAGGATGGCGAAGACGTAGAGCTCGACGAAGCGGAGCAACGGAACGCAACAAGAGAAAGCTTGCTCTGTATAATCACAGCATTCGCTCTTCTCCAAGGTCAATACGACGTGGCGAAATCAGCGAATGCGCTCAGCTTGGATCTCAGCTTCTTCATACGGCATCTGTACCAAACGCTGGTACCACTTTCTATGGATCTGGATATTGAGCTCAGCGCAAAGAAGGCCCATTTGGATGACCCCAACGGACTTCACGTCCCATCGACATCATCGAAGGACAACAAGGTCAATGTTGCGACGACCGCTGTCCTGCTCCTCCGATCTCTGCAATCCGTACTTCTGCCACCGACGAATACGAAATCTGTCCCGCCGGTGCGCGTTGCAGCTTTCGTACGGCAATTGACGATATTGGCACTGCACCTGCCGCAGAAGAGCGCGACTGCCATTCTAGAGCTTGTTAAGTCGGTGACAAAGGTGCATGGAAAGAAAGTAGCTGGTTTGTGGTACACGGAGGAAAGAAAGGGCGACGGGGTGTTCAATGCGCTCAGCCAGGAGATCGAAAGTAGTAACCCTTTTGCCAGTACTGTCTGGGAAGGAGAGCTTTTGAGGTTGCATTTTGATCCGAGGATCAATGGCGCTGTGAAGGAGATTGAGAAGAACGTGAAGGAGGCTAGATCGTAGTTTTGAGATGGAACTTCGGGATGTGCCCAGGTCTATCGGCATTAGAACTTGCAGTGGGATCCTCCTTCCACGCCCAGTAATTTTCTGTGCCAAGATCAGATGCACCTTCCAGTAAGTGAGTGAAGGCAGGCGCTCTGTAAACAAACCTCAAAACGCTACTTCCAAGACTTTCTGTAATTCTCGACCTACACACTTCAGCAACACACACTTCTACTGAGTCTCACGAGAACGCACGCAGCGCCCGCAGCACTGGTAACACCCTCGCCAATCTAAGGGACACCATCCCAGAATGTCGATGCCACAGTCACCCTCACTCCTCGGTATCGCCGCGGAGCTTCGATTGAGGATCTACGAAGATGTCCTCATCGAAGAGCAGGCTATACGTTTGACCGCGAAGGATACTGACTGGGAGCCTGGACTAGTGAAGGTCTGCCGGCAGCTACGTGAGGAGGCCAGGCCGGTCTACTATCGCAGCAACACCTTCCACTTTACCGTCTGCAATTTCAACAGTGTCCCTGCGTTCCGGCTGCTTGCCAACGTTCTGCATTGCGGCGGCAATCCTCCGGCGCAAGTCGTTTTGCAGATCTGCAATTGTCCAGAGAAAGCGCACCCGCGCAAGATCAACAGGAACAATCTTTATGGGTGGCTCTACGCCGTCCACATCTCGCCCAGTTTGGTGCCGCCTCCAGTCAAGATTTACGAGATCGGAGAAGGCAAGGCCTATGATATCCACGCAAGAAATCTCGCCATTTCCAGCTTTACGGTCATTGACAGCATGAAGGACAGACCTTGGCACGACGAGGTTGGCAAGGTCCTGCAAGGATGGCTCATGCTAATAGATGATGCTGGAGACATGAACCAATCGATTCAATACTGGCGGGACAAGTCAAGTGGTCATTGGATTTGGAGGTTCTGGAGAACAGAAGCATTCATGTTTTTCATCATGGCTTTGATTGTCTCGGGGGTTGTTACGCTTCTTCGCTTCGCAGTCAATCATCTCATCAGATGCGGGTGTGATCCATCGCTTGCAATGATCGTGAGGGGGTACGATGTGTTGCTTCGGCTCTGCAGACTACGATAGCGAGACCGCGATTGATATTGTCGTACAATGCGAGCTCTTGGCGCATAACTCTCGGTCAGCCCGGATTGAAGAGAGGGAGGACGGGAAACCATCATATTGACCTGGACTGGCATTTTCGACGGGTATTTCATCTACACAACACAATCCGGTGCCATCCAAACTCTTCCGCACAGCAACACAAAGCTGATGAGTGAACCATCGGTCATCATGCAACACCAGCTGAAGTCTCCACCGGACGTCACGAGTCTTTGGGCTTCCGCGCTCAAGCCTTACAGCGCCATCCCAGCCAATCACCTCCACCGACATATCATCTCTGCAGCGCGCTCGGATCTGCCCTTGATCGTCCCGCAGCCCTACCGGCGACACGAACTCGCGAAGAAGCGAAAAGAGACACGCTAGGAACGGTATGGGCTGGTCTTGGCATGACAGTCGCTGTCCGGAAGGCGCGGAAGGACGGAGTTACGGGCTGATTGTGAGCCATGCAGCCATGTTATGCATCATCATCCACGAGAGCAACAAATGGAATGGTGCTGGGTTTTTTGGCGAGGCAGGTTCTTTCTTTGCAGGGCGGCGCCCGTTTGTGAAGAGTTTGTCATCCGGACTGAGTGTTGCTCTATAATCTCAGGTCAGACCGCTCCGCGGTGCTCATAATGATACTGCTACTGCTTGTTGCTCTCTGAAGCGTTTACTACTACTGTGCACACTGGTTGTAGCACGTAGTTGGTGGTTGCTCACCTACCACTGCTCGTTGGTCCTTGGAAGAAGCTTGAGCAGGCCATGGCGAACTCCGAGAGGTCGGTCATCCTACTACCCATCCCACGTTCCATGTCACTCTCTGCAGCTGAGTTTCTGACTTACACCTTGCGAGCTGAACGAAAGCGGTATTGACTCTCGTGACCTACTAGCAGTTCGAATACCAAACATGTCGACACGAGCTTCCCGGTGACGATAGCGATCCTATCATGCATTTACAATTTGCTCGTCGCGCTGTCATGCGCGTACTTGCCCGATGACCCTTTGTATATCGGTCTTAGCATTTCGCTGTATGCTTGGGCGGGAAGTGTGTTGAGCGTGCTGGGGTTGATGGGGATTATAACGGTACGTCTATCCAAACACACTGGGCGAGGAAGAGGACTATGCTGATGATCCGGTGCCATTATTTACAGAGACGATCAACCCTCATAACAGCCTTTTCCCACTTCCTCCTCATCGACACTTTCGTCTCCGCCATCACGCGCCTCCTCATCCTCCAATTCTTCGTCGAATCCTTCTCCTCTGAGAACGTATGTTCGAACCACTACGATCCTACATGGAGTCCGCAGAATTTCCGACATGAGATCGTTACTTCGGTGCGGTATCAAAAAGAGTATCTTTGGCAGTTCAGTCATAAGAGGAGATGTCGGGTTGCGCTGGGTGCTGTGCAGGTTGTCTTGGTGGCGCTTCTGATATGTTTGACTGCGGCGCAGGGGACGTTGGCGGTTACTATGAGGAGGTTTGGGAGGGAGGTTGATGCGAGGAGGAGGGGGGAGGGAGTGGTGAGGTATGTTGGAAGAGTGGTTTCGAAGCCTAGGATGTCTCCGCAGCCGGTGCAGGATCCGGAGAAGATGAGGTTTGAGTTGGCGTAGGATATGCGTCGGGAGGAAAGCAGAGGCTGAGGTTTAATGCATTATGAGGCATGAATGATATTCTTTCCAATCATGGATCGAGATGAATGATGGGCACCAGTTTCTGGTAGGCGATGAGTGACTCGCCTAGGATCTCTCTTGGGTAAATTCTCGATGGCCAGACGGATCTGCTCGGTGTCCAGTGCTCCTCCCTCACATGCTGTCCGTCCCTGGTCTGTTCTGCCAGCTGTGGAGGGTCCACTTCCACCGATAGCCTGACCAAACAAGGGACTTCGAAGTGGCCACAGCTGTTGCACTCGCATCTGCACTTGGAGACATGCCAACCAATGACCTCCCGCTCGTGTGCGCAGTACATCCTCTTGATCATCACCCAAACCGGCTCGTCCCTTTCTCGTGTCTTCATGAGCAAGCGGATCTTCATCGAACTCTCCAGATGTTCCGGCAAGGATGTGCTCATGAAACGCGCTTGGTGCCATTTGCAAAGCGGCGCGTTACCAGGAAACCGGGCGATTGGAGCCAGGATTCCGCAGTGAACGCATTTCCTCCTCCCACCTTCAAGCTCTCTTCGTTCGTTGAGCAGGCGATTCGCGGCGGTCTTCTCGCAGTCTGACGCGGTCTTGAACCAGTCTCGAGGCGGAGTGGGTGTAGAATGAAAGAGTTGCCGGCCCGTGAGCTTCAGGCTTACAAGTGCCGAAGCTGGGAGATGGGATACAATTTCGAGGAGCAACTCGGGAGGGAGATCCGCAAGATTACGCGCGAACAATCCTGTCGACATGGCGGAGTTCGTCCTGGGTGGTTGCAAAGGTCGGACCTGGTGTGTTTCGTTGCTGAGCGTTGCCAGATCTGGATGAGGGAAACGCTCGGCGCCTGTCAAGATCACTGACGTGAGGTAGAAACGCCACTGCTCAATGATAGAGAGGAAAGAGAACAAATAACTTACGATGCTTGCCTAGGCGACACGTCTCCAGGTAATTAATGGACGCGCGCGCTTCATGCTGCGGCACGCGTATTTGATCAACTTCAAGACAGGCACCGGATGATTGCTTCAGGCCGTCGCTTGTGCTTTATAAACAAACAAGACAGGTGTGCGGCGCACCACCCAAAGTGCCGGCTATATGTGAGACATGATCGCAAGGGCTTTGCGCGTGACTGGGCGACAGAGCCTCAATTTCAGGCCCCTTGCCGAAGGATCATCTTGAAGAATGAGGGTGTTGTTCGTCGAGTCGGTGAACAGTCGCATAGACATCGAAGCTGAAACGCGCAATTTGTAGGCTGCGTTGCCTCTAGAGCTACGTGAAAGCAGGTTTGCAACACGATACGCCAGCTCAGCCACACGTCGTGCACTGCGAGATCATTCGCCAAGCTCGCAAGTGATCTTGTGTTACTGTCGGTTTGGAGAGGACAAACATTGATCGTATCCAAAGTGCCATCATGACTGCGCGCAAGGCGTGACGAAATTGTTCCAGGAGAAAGCACAGGCACTGCTGCAGCTGCCCAAATACCGACCGCAGTGACTCAAGAGACATCCATCTCGAGCTCTCAGCTCAGCTGCCGAGGACTTGTCCCTTCGATGGATAGCTTGGAGCTCGACGTTGGTGGAGAGCCGTCCACAGGCAAGTGAGGTCGCAGAAGGGTTTTGCATGTGACAATGGCCTGGCTCTGACTCGTCAGTAATGTGCCGAGCTCTGCAGCTTCTGTAGCTTCTGTAGGACCAGATCGCGTGAACAAAGACCACCGGATGACCGGATCCGAGTGTACGATGAGACATGTAGAAGACTGCATGCAAGATTCGGCGCGTGCGACTTGCGTCTGCAATGCGAGGCGGCTTTGTCGCGGGTATCTTCGTCAGTCGCTCGTCTGCACGCTATCATCCGTCCAAGAATCCACTGGTCGACTAAGGCGACTTATTTCCGCGCGCAAGCTGTTGGACATGCCTTTTATGAGAGCTGGGAGCATGGCTTGCGTTACTGCGTTACTGTTCTTCCCGTAGCTTCGCAGACAGGCTGGCATCAAGGTCTTTTGGATTGGTCATCGCATAGTTCGACGGCTACAGACAGCGCGGGGTTGCCTGCATGATTGGGGGCCCGTCGGCGGTATTGTGCATGAACAGTGATGGTGGAGTGCGTCTCCGTAGGTAATTGAGCCAGCGTGGAAGGCATCCACCACGGGAGATGGATCGATGTTGCAATGCATGGCCGTCCGGTGCGCTCTGTGGTGTTGATGGGGCTCTTCAGAACGTGGGTGGAGCGGAATCAGGTGAGAGGAACAAGCGCGAGATTTCGAGAGACAAGGTTCCGCGCCGCTACTCGCTGTGTCGGCATCTCGGCGGCCGGCATTGAGACACAAAGAATGAATGTTTCAAGGTCGTACACAAACGTCGACTCGTGGTGACCACACACTGCACTCAATGCAACTCGTTGTCAGTGAAGGATATCGTCGGTCGTCAATATGCGCACGAAGCAATGGTAGGAGAAGATGGAGATGAGACGGTAGACGCGTTGAACTGCGGAGATTTGCTTTGATTGGGTCTTTATGGGATGCCGAGAGTGGAGGCCGCGCAAATTGCTCTAAAATGCCTTTGGCCCTGCTGCTGCTCTCGGTTCCGCCGCCTGGTCTCTCCTCTTCGCTGTGTCGCTGGCCCCGTGTGAAAGAAAGAGTCGCTCCTTTGCTGTTGTTTGTGCTGTCCTGAGGATCGAGAACTGGTGTGGAAGGAAGAAGGTACGTACTGCACATCTTGCCCCAACCCAAGGAAAAGCCTGCCCAAGATCCGCATCTGGCCTGCGAATTCGCGCCGCTGGGAAGTCACCGAGTCTGCAGACCTTTTGCCCGTCGCCATCTATCTCCGCCGCTCGGGTGCCCTTCATCTGGACAGCGTACTGGCGTTGGAGGAAACGCTTTTCGATCTTGTACTCACCACTTCTATCTTACCAGCCCGCCGACTACCAGTATTACTTGCATTCGACGACCCGGGACCCGTATACCCTAATTTGGCCCGTTCTTCTCCGATTGCTTTCGATCCGAGGTGACCATGTCATTCTACGATAACAACACCAGCTCTTGGTCTGCGCCCAACCGCCAGCCATCATGGGAGCAACAGCCGCCTCCATCGCGCTCCGACACCGGCTCCGCCATGTCCCATCAATCCGACTCGAATGCATTTGCATCGCAATTTGAAGAGATCGATCGCGCAACCGACAACCTCATGAAGAGCGGCAAGTGGTTTCCAGGGCAGGCAGGAGGTGGAGCAAGCGCTGGGGGCGCACCGTCACGAAGGGATAGCATGCCGGCAGTGAGCCGAGGTTTCGACTACGGTGCAGCAGACCCTCGGATGGGCGGAGGTAGTAGCAGTGGTGCTGGTCCGTCGCGACACCAGTCGATGAGCGAATTCGAGAGCGGGCGCCCGGGCTCTGCGGGACTGCAAGGATACTATGCTGGTCAGCGATTTCCAGGCGGACGGCAGAGCGAAGCCGAGCAGATGCTCCAGGCTAAGCGCCGGATGGCTGCGCAGCGCGAAAGAGAGCTGCGCAACTACCATCAAGAGCAGCAGTACAATAGAAGTAAGTACAAGACGGCAGTCGCGACTTACAGTCCCTTGCTAACGAATCAGAAGCGGTATCTGGCGGAAAGCAGGACCGTGCGATGAGCCCAGCCACTATGAGTGAGGAGGATCGACGGGAGCTCATCGCACGGCAGCATCGCGCGTTGTATGGAGAAGGCTCAAATCTCTACAACGCCGATGGAACGCGCGCGCAGCCGCAGGATGTGAGGGTGTCTAGTGCCGGACGAGGTCCTTCGCCGCTTGCTTTCGATCCTTTCCAGGCCCAGGCAGGTGGAGAGAGTGTTGTGCAAATGCCTCCTCGCGACCGGACTGAGAGTACCGCATCGCCCGCATCCAGTGCGGCTGCGCAACAGTTCGGTCTACTCAACCAGGCTGCGCAACAGAGTAGCCGGACCTCGAACTCGTCTCCTGGTGGATCTCCTCCTTTGACTGGTGAACAGAAGGCCGCTGCAGCTGCTGGTGTTGCGCCGATCGGGACAAGGCCGCCACAGGGTCCCAACCCAGCCAATCCACTCAACAAGCGTTCGACCACTCCATTGACCCCGTCTTCGCTCAGCTATGGCTTCAACGCCAGCGACAGCCAAGCCGCGCAGGCTGGCAAGGATGAGCGCTCAACTTCGGCCGCATCAAACCCACCACTTGCCGGGAACTGGGGTAGCAACAGCGGAGTCTGGGGATCTGGAAAGAACCTCGCCGTTCAACCGTCTGTATGGGGTTAGGGATCCGGACCGGAGGAAAGGAGTAAGCCTTGATTTTTCGAATCTGAAAACGACACAGGGTGACGATGGGGGTTAGCGGTGGAGTTATCTTTGTTGCTGCATTCAACAATGGCATTTGAATTGGTGTCCAGGGTCTTGCTTGCAATATGTTGCTTGCGTATGGGATGCGATGGGAGCTCATTTGGAGGGAATGCATTTTCGTGGAGGGAGGCGCGCAGGGCCGAGATCGATTTCAGTTGTGCCGTTTTTGATGCGGTCGTTCTGATTATATCCACCACAGCGTTCATGCGGAGGGAGTTATTGTCGCGCTTTTTTGGGTCTGCAGGGTTGATTTGCTTTTTCGGACATCTCCTGCTTGGTACATACCTGCTGCTTGCGAGGACGCTTCTTATGGATGGGCACTGGAAGGAGTTGGCACGCGGTCTGCTTTTGGCAGAGCCATATATCGATATCCTGGTGCTTTTCGCGGGTAATACCACTTGCTGAAATGGGTTGCTTGGGATGGATGCACAATGAAAATGATCTTTTGGGGGCAATCGACGTGTCATGCGATCTTTCGACAGTGTAATCATGTGCAGTGCTCGTGTCAGAGTAGACGTGCTGTTGTGGAAGTGAATCGAGCTGCGGGAGGGCTTCCGCGCGGGTGCACGTGCACCGTTCATCGTGAGCCTCAAGCTTGGCGCGTGCATCTGCCAGTTGTCGTCCGCGCTGTAGCTCCTGAAAGTCTGGATTTCTACAACACTTCACCACCACGCCATCAACGTACATATCACGATCTCGACGACTACAGATCCACACCGAGTGCAATTCGACATTCAAGACTGATCAACTCGAGCGACTTCAAAATGGTACGGCGCCCCTGGACACAATCCGCGACCGCTATACGCATTCCCGCGAGTATCTCGAGCATCCACGGCTTGGAGTCGAAAAGCGCATGGCGTACTGCGGCTTGAACAGACGCAATTTGAAAAGAGGAACTGATTCTGACGTGTTCTGCTCATAGTCTTCTCCACGCCCCTCTTCCCCCGTCAACTCGGCTCCCTCCACCGGCGCGACGACTGCACGACCAGCCTCGCCCAAGGCACCCGGCGGCCCAGCGACCGCAATCAGAAGAAAGGCTGCCGCGGATCGACAAGACAGACTCGCAAACCAACGTCCATCGAGCACAAGAGCCGCAGGCGCTGGAGGAAGCAGCAGCACTATGCTGAGTACGTGAACTGGACACGGGGCTGGACGCTATTTGCGTAGCCCCAAGATGTATTAGGGATAATCCGGCTGACAAGATTTCCAGGACTGTACACGGATGAGTCGCCAGGTCTCAAGGTCGACCCATTTGTTGTAATGGTGTTGTCGATCGGATTCATCATCTCTGTGGTTGCGCTACACAGTAAGACGCTACTGGCTGCTGGATGCTTGTGTCATGCTAACAGAGCTGCAGTCATTGCGAAATTCACAAAGCGATTCTCTTCATAGAATCTTCGGTAGCCGAAACACGATCAGAACCAAAAAGCATGGCGTTCGGATGGAACGATGTATCACCAAATCAACGGCGATCCATAGAGGATACCCACCAGCATTGGCCATGGTGACCGAGCACTGGATATGAAGGCATGGCCTCATGCCGTTGCGGCTCCAGACCCCAGCAGTTTGTATAATCAGCGACTTTTGCGATCTTCGAATCAAATACTATTCACCAAACCTTCAGTCCAGGCCACATCTTTTCAATCTCCTCGAGCACGTGTCACGACATTCTTCTGCGTCTGCCGGTTCGCAAAGTGCCGACGTCGCGTGTAAGCCGCGAATCAAGCCTGCTTAGTGACAGCATCGATAGCAATGTGGCGCGGACATTGTGCAGGACGTGGCATTGGACATGCATGCAGCTATATTTTCCGCAGGCTGATTCAATTTAGCCGCTTCTCGCGTCTCAAGCTCTCGTGCCGCTTTGCGTCGGGACAAGGTCTCCACGTTGCGGCTCTCCAAAATTGCCCCTCCGTGGGGCAGGTGCCAATGACGGCTCGAGGACTCCACGAAAGCTGTTGCAATTCTGCCTGAAGACGAATGACCAGGTCCTAGAAATATTATCCTTGAGAAACTCACCGTAGAGCCGCCGGTCACTCTGGTTGTCATTAGCTGCCGTCAATGAGTGTCCTGCAGGGTATAAGAAGGTGCGACTGCCGTTTGTTCAACGCTGCTGCGAAGGATTGGAAAGAACGACATCACTAAAAGCTTCACTTGCAGATCCGCTGCTTTATTTTCTTCGCCTCCAACCTGTTTCCGACCTGCGACTTCGATTCGACAAACAACACCTCCGAGACTCCAACTTCTGAATAACCACTTCATCACCCGAAACTACGCCAAGATGACTGCACCAACGATCAAGCTCAACAACGGCAAGCAGGTGAGAATGTGGCGATTGAGCTGCTGAAGTGACGGCAATGCTAAAGACTCTCAGATGCCACTTGTTGGCTTTGGCCTGTGGAAGGTCAACAACGACACTTGCGCCGATCAAGTCTACAACGCGATCAAGACTGGTTACCGTCTGTTTGATGGCGCCTGCGACTACGGCAACGAGAAGGAGGCCGGCGAGGGTGTTGCTCGTGCGATCAAGGACGGGCTCGTGAAGCGTGAGGAGCTGTTTCTGGTGTCCAAGCTCTGTACGTGCAACTTCAGCGATTGATGCGTCCAATGGAGCGACTGACTTCCACTAGGGAACTCTTTCCACGACAAGGAGCGCGTGAAGCCGATCTGCAAGAAGCAACTCCAGGACTGGGGCATTGACTACTTCGATCTCTTCATCATCCACTTCCCCATCGCCCTCAAATACGTCGATCCGTCCGTCCGCTACCCACCCGGCTTCATGGATGAGAACAACAAGCTCTCGCTCAGCAAGGCTCCACTCGAGGAGACCTACCACGCGATGGAGGAGCTTTACGATGAGGGATTGATCAAGGCGATCGGTATCAGCAATTACAACGGTTCCCTCATCCTCGACGTCGAGCGCTACGCGAAGCACATCCCACAGACTCTGCAAATCGAGCACCACCCATACCTTGTCCAACAAGATCTCCTCAGCCTTTGCAAGGACCGAGGCATCGCAGTGACCGCGTACAGCTCATTCGGACCACAGTCCTTCTTGGAGCTCAACATGCAGAAGGCGCAGGATACACCATTACTGTTCGACCACTCGGCAGTCAAGAGCATCGCGGATAAGCACAGCAAGTCGCCTGCACAAGTCTTGTTGAGGTGGGCCACCCAGCGAGGCGTCGCTGTCATTCCCAAGAGCAACAACCAGAACCGTCTGGCACAGAACTTGGACGTCTGTAGCTTCGACCTCTCGGACGCGGAGATTAAGCAGATCTCCGATCTGGACCAGGGCCTGCGCTTCAACAACCCATTGAACGTGAGTGTTCCTTTGGACAGAGCAATCGCTGGGAAATGCTAATGATACTGTAGTACGGCGTCAACTGCCCAATCTTCGCATAGAGCGATCGAGACCTACAGCAACGAACGCCGAATTCAAGCGGTGATTGCCACAGAAGCAATTCACGACATTCTTGACGACTGCACAATCCCGTACGTCGTTGACGGATACAGACCGATCGTGACAGAAGCCTCTCCCTGGAATCGACGACAGGCCTCTACGATCTAAAGGATGACGGTTGAGCGTGGCAGAACGAGCTAAGATCAATGAGATCAGGGACATTGAGCCAGATGAAACTCATAAAAAAGCGATTAAATTTCCGACAACTCATACTTTTCCAACTCTCGTCTATCTGTCTGCCTGTTCGAGCTTTTCCGGCCAGATCTCAGAGGTGGCTTGGCAACAAGCTCAACTTTCTCTGCGAGAGTCATAGCTGACAATCATGGATATCCTAGGTAAGGAAGTTGGCTGTGCTGCCTGCCTCTCCAGCACATAAGACGTCACTTATCTACAGTGAGCTCGAGTCTTTCCTTTCTCACCAGCACAAATCAATGATACCTCCAGACCGTCGCGTGTCCATTGACACACTAATACAGGAGATCGAATCTACATACAACAAGTTACTTGCTTCTGCTCAGAATAATCCATCGACGAACTACTACTGCGACGACGACATTGGGATCAGAGAAGAGGACGAGTCAAGATGCTCTCCAAAAAGCAATTCCGACAGATCACTAGGACCAAGGCCACGAGGCAGAGGGTCAAGGATAAGCACAAGGCCATCAAGGATGAGGTGAGTACTCGGATCATCAACGCCATCCGTATAATTAGGGCTGATGAGCTGACTTGCTTCTCTAGGAACGTGAACTGCGGAGGAGCTTGAGGAAGAAGAAGAAAGTTCCTGTTCAGCAGCCGGCCTTCTGAGTGTGATCAACGGCCTTCGAAATGGGTGCTTGCTATCACAACAAAGGGCATGTGTTGGTCGCTAGGAGCAAGAACGAGGAGAAGGAATTGGCGAGGCGCTTGCATTGGAATGACAGAAGTGCTTGGAGCAAGATTATATTGTTTAAGAAGACGAGTAGCTAGATGATGATCAAGGGCGATAATTCATGACCATCGATGAGCCGATATACCTTCCCACCAGGCGAACAGTGTTCGGCACGCGGCTTTCGAGGGTCTCAGGCTGACTGAAGGATCAGGTACACCTTCCTCTTTGCTGCACACCTCTTCCTCTGAGCAACACATGGATCGTACACTGCGCGACACGATGGTCTAATCCTCCGGCTTGCGACGACGCCGTCTCGACTTGATGGACCGCCGACAAGACCGCATTCAGCTTGTGGCGATCATCAACTCCGCCCTCTACTGGCACTCGCAAGATGTAGGTTCGGCGTGTCACCGCAGCCTGTCGGAGCAGCTCCTGAGCGTGCCAAGCACAGCACTGTACGGGTTCCGTATTACACGACAGAGCCTCATGTAGGAACAACTGCTTGACTTGTCCTCCTTGGGTAGGTGTAAGCTACCTCCTAGCCACAGGGAGATGGACGTAGATCATTCTTTCTGCTTTACTGACCTACAAATTGTCGGGCGGCGGATAGCTCTGGTCTAGACGACGCGTACACGTAGGCCAATACAAGACTTAGCTGGGAAAATGAATGACAGGACTGTACAGTATGGACTGCACTGCTTCAGAATCCTTCAAGAACTCGCCCCAATCCGACGTCTCGGTAAAGCGAAAGCGAGCATTCAGGACCACTTTGACTTTTTGCCATTCTTGCATACAGACTGCAAGATCGCAAAGTACGAAGCAGCAGAAGAGGAAGATGGCGGCTTTGCCACCTCCAGGACCAGAACGCCATATCGATTGCGATTCTTCGATGAAAGTCCATCCAACATCACCAATACTATCCAGAGCCAACAAGACCTCCCCATCCCCCACCAGCCCAAAATGGTACCCTACACCACACTCTCCTCCTCAACCTCAATCGAAATCTCCGCCCCACCCTCCCTCGTCCGCCAAATCTTCCTCGACCTCCCCTCCCTCCCCCAATGGCACAAACGGGGAACCTTCAAATCCATCCACCGAATCAACAAAACCAAAACCGGCCCCATCGAAAAAGGAGAAAAACTCCAAATCACTCACCATCAAGATATAAGTTTTACTGCGACGGTCTCCGTACGTCTCCCCACCCAAAACCCCAAACATCACGCATGCTGAGTTTACATATTCATTTCGTTCGATAGGAAAACTCCCCCTCGCGCTTCGCTTGGGTAGGGGGTATGCCATTGCTGGTTGCTGGGGAATATGCGTTTCTTTTTCAGGAGAGTCGGACGAAACCTGGTGGGACGGGGTTCGTGCATGAGGAGAGGGTGATGGGGGCGTTGGCGGCGTTGGCGGCGTTGACGGGGGGTCTTGCTATGGGGGAGGGGACGGCGGGTGGAGGTGGGGGGTTTGGTGAGGATTTGAAGAGGAGGGTTGAGTGCGGACAATAGAGGCGTAGAGTGGGAGAGCCTATGGCATATTTGAGAGGCGCTTGGAGAGGGGCTCACATCTGGAAGCAAAGGGTATAGGAGTGTACGAGTTGTACGGATATCAATAACCATTCATTCGGCTTCGTTTCACTTCTCATCATCAACCCATACCAATCATTCAAAGGTCTGATCTACTCCAATCTCTGTCCTGTCCAATGCAAACCTTCCAAACCCAATGCAAATCAACACCCAGTCCAAGATTGCTTACGCCGTCAAAGCGCTACTAATCCCCAAAATCCCCATCCCAACAAATGCCCCAATCATACACAAATGCTTCGAATGCGTCAAATCCAAACTCTCCGCAAACAACTGCAACGCCACACTCGCCATAATCCCCGCAGTCACAGCAAACATCCCTCCATACCCACTCTCGCTCGGCTCCCAACCCTTCCGATCTTTCGCGATCGCAAACCATGCAGCCGCCACACCCGCCCCAATAGGCTGACTCAAGCCTCCTAGGACGAAGGAGATGATCATGGCGCGGAGACGGTTGTTGATTGCGAGGTAGAGAGGTAGGGCCATGGCGAAACCTTCGGTTATGTTGTGGATGAAGAGGGCGAGGAAGACGGAGACGCCGAGTTTGGGGTTGGCGTGGTTGGTTGCGTAGGTGATGAAGCCTTCGGGGAGTTTGTGGAGGGCTATGGCTATGGAGGTTTGGAGGCCGATGTTTAGGAAGGCGTTTGTGGGGACGTGGTGGTGGTGGCTTTGATTGAGGTGGGAGGAGGAATCTTCGTCGGAGGAATCGTCGTGGGAGTGGGAGTGTTCTTCGGTGCCGTCGATTCCGTGGGAATGGGTTTTGTGGATATGGCTGCCTCCATCGACTGCTGTTGCTGAGCTGTCATCGGACGGCCCTTCGATGTACTCTTGGTCGGCAGCGCCTTCTGCTGCGGCTCGCGTATGTGGTCTGGTTAGCGACTCCTCGTCTATATTGCTGAGTAAAGGGGTCGACTCCGTGGCTGTGGCATTCTTAATGGCGGATGGTCGTTGAATGCCAGCAGTAGGCTTCGGTGCCTTGAAGCCGCCTCTAGCGTTGACAATCTTGAAGCACTCTTGTTGGCACAGGTCACTGTATCCGTAACAAGGCCCGTCGCATTCGCAGTCCGGGTCCGTCCCTGCTGCCAACTTCGATATACCCCTCGTGATCTTGCCCGGGAGAGTCGCATTTCGTTCGAGAGGTGCGACATGATTCCTTTGGTGTTGATGTTGGTCCTCAGATTCCCTCGAAGGTGCGTGCGCCAGCAGCCCATCGTGGCTGTGGAAGTAAGATTGTTGCGAAACCGATCTTTGCTTCATCTGCCGCCTTTGCGCATACCCTCGCGAAGTGCCTTGTTTGCGCGAGGGCGTTCTCCGAGGATGTTGCGGTCGACCGTGATGGCTGTGATCGTGATCGTGGTCATGATGCTGATGATCGCTCTCCACTTCTTTTGCTTCCTCATCTGGATGCTTGTGCTCGCAGTCTACTACGTTATGAGGCACAAAGTGGTGCATCACCCTGGATAAGACCTGAATGCCCACCACGCCACCCAGGAAGCATGCGATTAATATCCAGGCTGCTTCTTTCGAGCTGTAGCCGCCCTTCATCAGTGAGCTTTTCGCGGACGGTAGCATACTGTATAGCGCTGAAAATAACTGCGACATGGTCAGCATTCGATCGACTCGATGTTGATGCCCATGACATACCATCACTCCAAAGCTTAAACTCAGCGAAAGTGATAGGAAGACATCGCTGTCCTGTATCCTCCAATTTCGCTTCCCGGGAAATTGTCGAACGATGATATCGACGCAAATGAATGAGGCTCCAAATATGCAGGCTGGGTTTCTCATCAGCGTGCCGACCATCTCAGTCGTCTCTTGTCTTGAACATACCAACACCGCTTAATCCGGTCATGATCCAACCCCTGCCATCGTTGGAGATGGCCATCCTGGCAGGATTTCGTCGTTGTTAATATTGATATCAAGAAATAATCGGATCGTTGTCGTCGGAAGCGTCGTTATACAGAGTGGAGAGCAGGTGTCTCCGTGTCACGGTCCCAAAGTCTCGCCCACGTTCCGTTTCGTCTCCGATCCCTTTGTAAAATGTGGTTGTTCTGCGATCCCACGCACCGCCACGCGAGCCCCGGCGCCACAGCAGAATGCGACAATCCGTCCGGACGCATGCAACAGGTCCAGAGAGCCGGGAGAAATATGTATAGTCGTGGTATAGAAGTCGCGGCGGACAGACGGAAGGTGTGTTGTGTGTTTGTGTCTTGTGGAAGGGGCGTTTCTGGAAAGGATTGTTCACCTGGTCCACAAACCATCAAGGTCGTTTTGGGGTCTGGTGGTCAGGTCCTGTCCACGCGCGATGACTCGCTGCGGCCTTGACGCCGCGAAGATCCGCCCCACGCGTGAATCTCGTCAAATGACGTGGTGACGGGAGTGCAGCTCGTGAATGTCAGGATTAAGGATGCGCATGAGTAACTGTTTCCAATAACGAAAAGTCTATACCAACACCAGCCAGGCTCTCGTGGTCTTTGTCGTCGGCGAAAACAGACAAAGGCGAAGAACGTGCCACGGTCACAGATACGCAAACCGAGATGGCGCAGCAGAATACGGAGAAATACCTGCAGCGGCCGCTGTATGGTGAGCTTAACATCACATGGAGCGGGAGTGTACCTTGCATGTGCTGATGATCATGGCCAGTCTTCGACCTCCCCGAAGAAATCCTCTACACCTTACAGCTCAAGACCCAGCCGACCGCAGGGCCTGAACAAGAAACGCCGATACCACAAACACCCAAACAAGACACGCCACCTGCCAACGACGACCAACAGGATGGTGGACCTTCGAATGCGACCTCATGCGCTCTATGCGGCCTCACCTTCCCGAGTCTTGCCGAACAGCGAAGCCATGTGCGATCCGATCTACATGGATACAATCTCAAGCAGAAAATACGTGGGAAGAAGGCCGTGAGTGAAGTCGAGTTTGACAAGCTGGTGGGACAACTCGACGAGAGCATCTCAGGATCAGACTCATCCGAGTCGGAGGATGACGAAGACCATGAGTTGGGAGCGGGGTCTAAGTCGAAGGACTCAACGCTGAGCGCGCTGTTGAAGCGGCAGGCCAAGATCACGGATGGAAACGCAGAAGATGCGCCGACGAAGAGGAAGCGAGGTGCAGGCAAGCCGCCCATGTTGTGGTTCTCATCACCGAAGCTACCTTCAAATACCTCGCTAGGCGTCTACAGGGCCATATTCTCTCAGAAAGAGCAAGATGAGGAAGACAAGCTAGTGGAGGTAATCAAACAGAAGCAGCTGGCTGCCAAGCCTCCGCCTACGCAGCAGAAGCAAAAGAAGCAGGAGACAGACGAGGAAGATGGTGGAGTACCGCTGCCTGCGTCAATGGTACCGAAGGGCACAAGTGCTTCAGGCCCGCATTACTTCCTCTGCATGATCGGAGGCGGTCACTTTGCGGGGATGCTGGTGTCACTGACGCCCAAGCTCACCAAGAAAGCAGGTGTCGAAGATCGCTCAGCTACAGTCATTGCGCACAAGACCTTCCATCGATACACAACTCGACGAAAGCAAGGTGGCTCGCAGTCAGCAAACGATAATGCCAAAGGCAATGCGCATTCCGCCGGTTCTAGCATTCGACGATACAACGAGGCTGCCTTGACGCAGGAAGTGCGCGACCTGCTCAGCGAATGGAAGGAGCTGATTGACAGTGCCGAGCTGTTGTTCATCCGCGCGACTGGCAGCACGAACAGACGAACCTTGTTTGGTCCATATGAGGGTCAAGTGCTTAGCTCTCGGGATGAGCGACTCCGTGGCTTCCCTTTCAGCACGCGGCGCGCTACTCAATCCGAGCTTATCCGATCCTTCACTGAGCTCACCAGGGTCAAGGTCACTACCATTGACGAGGCTGCTTTGGCAAAGCAAGCCGAAGAAGCTGCAGCAGCCGCTAAAGCCAAGGCAGACGCTGCGGCAAACGGTAAGCCAAGCACTCCAAAGCCTACGAAGCCATCGAAAGAGGAAGAGGAGGCAGCGCTGCATACCCAACAATTGCAGGCGCTCATCCGACGATCGAAGGCGCCTGGCTTGATTTCCTACATTCAATCCAGCAATCTCAGCCCCGATTTCAAGTTCTTCCCGCTTGATCAGAACCACCACGCTCCTACACCTCTGCATCTCGCAGCTTCATCGAACAGTGCAGCTTGTGTGAGCGCACTTCTCGTCAAAGCTGGAGCGAATCCTACCATCCGTAATGAGGATGGCAAATCTGCATTTGACATTGCAGGCGACCGCGCAACGAGAGATGCATTCCGGCTAGCCCGATCGCAACTCGGAGAAGGGAAATGGGCATGGGATGGCGCGGGTGTGCCACCAGCACTCTCGCAGGCTGACGCCGACGCGCGAACTTCCCGCGAGAAGGAGGAAAAGGCCGCTGAGGATGCCGCTGAGAAGCAGAGGCGTCAAGCTGAGATGGAGCGGATACGGAAAGAAGATGCAGATAAACAGGCTGCGAGTCGGGACAAGAAGTTCGGAAAGGGACAGACTTTGGCCAAGCCGCAGCTGACGGCGCAAGAGAGGAGGATGGAGGAGGCACGAGGTATGACTGATGAGATGAGGATGAGGCTGGAGAGGGAGAAGAGAGCGCGCGCTGCGGAGGAGAGGATGAAGAGGTTGCAGGGGAAGTAGAACTCCGAGTGAGCCTGAGCAGGTCGGGCGATCGCTCCAAGAGGTGGGAGTCATTTGATGAAATATTTTCATGCTCCTCACTCTATGTTCTTGCTCATGTTGGCCTCCAGCGCCCAGCTCTTGAGCTGAAACTACTGATGGCCTACACAGCAAAGTCAGTAATCAACAGCACTCACCATACATACCGACCAAGGAAGGCCCCGCGACTCGCTCCAGTAGTCGCGTCGCGTCGCCGAAGTCGGAGTCGAAATGGGATCCAAAGTCGTGATCCAAATAATATAAAATCCGCACAACACAACCATACCGAATGGCATCCAGTGCGGCCTCTAGAGTCCCGCCACCGAACTGCCACCCGCCAGCATGGTCCCTTCCCAATCCCAGGCGCGCAGGGAAAGATGCGGATGGAAGGGCGCTGTATGCTCAGCGGCTTCGCCGAAGCGAAGTCACAGCAGGACACCCTTAAGAGGGTGGTAGGAAACTGTTTGTATGGTGTTTTGTGGGTTGTCGAGGGGAGGGTGCCGGGGTGGGTTGGCGGCGGCGGCGATGTGATGGGCAAAGCCAGGCGAGATGTCGACAGCGCCCTGAAAGCGAAGGTGGAGAAAAGAGTCGTCTCCAAAAAGAAATATGATCGCACAAACACAACCATACCGAATGGCCATCGAAGAGACGCCACCCACTGGCATGGTCCCTCCGCAGAGGAGGGCGCTGTATGCTCAGCAGCTTCGCCGAAGCGAAGTCACAGCAAGCCGCCCTCGAGGGCTGGTAGGAAACTGTTTGTATGGGGTGTTGTGGGTTGTCGAGGTGAGGATGCCGGGTGATGCGGCGGAAAGAAGGAAGCCGCGAGAGGTTGGCGGCGGCCAGGATGGGTGAAGTCGAGACCAATGAGACCCAGTTGTCGACGGTGCCATGGGCGCAAGAAAGGAAGTTGTGGGCACACGGCCTTCCACCACCACCACTACTCATGGTAATCTTGAGCTCCCTTCTAACAGGGAGCTTCTACGGTTGTTTTTCTGATCTGGGTTTTCTTATGTTTTTGCTTCTTGTGTCTTTTCTCTCATGTGTTTCTTCTTATGTTTTTGCTTCTTGTGTTTTTGCTTCTTGCGTCTTTTTTTTTCTGGTTTTGCTTGTTTTTTCTGGAGGTGCATGGTGGGTGGTGGGTGGTGGATGAAGGAAGGAAGAGAAAGGAAACGAAGAAGAGGGGAGACTGGGAATTTGTAGTGCGTGGACAGTTGAAGCTCGGACGTGCGTCTTCACGAAAGCGATGACGAGGATGACGTGGGGCTGATGGCATGTGAAAGTGGCTTCATGCGTGAGTGAAAGTTGCATTCTCAGAGCGATATCCATTCCACAATCTCGAGGAGCGCAGGTCACTGTCGCATGTCAGCACTTGAGCTTACGATCATCTGAAGAACCATCACCTCTGCACTTGATCATTCATATGCGGTGCATGGTCCGAGCGCTGCGATGAGATATAAACGCTCGTCAAGGCAGATCTTGCGCCGTCATTGAAACAACCAGACCAACCACCCGAATACTGAGTGCCACAACACACAGCCAAGATAGCTGCAAGGCCTGTCCACAAAGCAAGATGCACCATCGAACGCCATCACATCGAAGACCGCGACATGGCATCTACTGGCATTATCGAGGACAACGTGGCTCAATCCATCGGCACCGACGAGGCTCTGAATGCCAATCGATTGCTCGCGGCCGAACTTCGTCATGCAGAAGCACGACACCGCAACCTGGAAGCTGAGCTCGGAGCCTATCGCAGCCAGGCTGTGAAGCACATCCAAGACGAGGTTCAGTTGAAGGGCCAGGTCAATTTGATGAAGCACCAGGTAGCTCAGAAGGATGCTGAAGTGGATCGTATCAAGCTCGAGGCAGAGAAGCAGATCGAAGATATCCGCAAGAAAGCCGAGGAGCAAATCGAGGCTGCTAAGAAGGAGGAGGAGGAGCGGGTCCAGATGGTCAAAAAAGAAGCCGAAGACATGATCAAGAGCCGCTTCGACATGATGGAGCAAGCTGCCCAAGATACGTACTAGTACATGTCCTCTGACGGTGGTAGTCGCCTATTTCAGGTGGCTGCTGCAGCTAAGTCACTTGTTGAAGATCATCCTAGCTTGACTGCAGCCACCTCTGGTAAAATAGGCGAGCGCTTCGACCTCATCAGGATGCAGCTGGACGAACTGGACTCAGACACGGAGGATGGTGAGGTCGACAGGAGTCGTGAAGATGCAATGAATGGGATCAGCGAGGCCGAATACGCCCAGAAAGAACAGGATTCTCGGCGCCGCAACCGGTCAGGTCGAGGTCATCGCGGCGTCTGTGCAGCCCTGGACGGACAGGACAGCAGAATTTTCTTCAGCTGAGTATCCATAACGCCTACGACTCCTTTGGCAGCTGGTAGCGGGTGTGAGACGGCAGCAGACGACCGCACCAGGGACGATATTGATCGACGGTTGAGTACTACGACGGACGAACGATGGAGAAGGAAGCGTAGGTCTGCCAATTTCAAGCCTCATGGGTGTTGATGAAGTTCAGACTTCCCTGCGAGCGCCTTCACCAGCGACCAGATCTCTTCGACACCAGAGCTGGGTACCGTCTAGAAGAGACTTGCATCCAAGAGACACCTCTCCATGAAAGAGCGTTCATTGCAGAGAATCTTCCGCCACATCCCATATCTTACTTTGTTTGCTCATCAACATCATATAATGTCTCTTTCATCCACTCACTCTCCAACCCCATCTCAGGCCTTCAACACAGTCAACGCCGTCTTGCTCTTAACACCACCCCCCTGCCCCAAACACTTGCAACCAACCAGACCCCCTCCTTCAAAATGTCCTCATCCACACAGCCCGACCCCGGCCCCGACCCCGACTCCAAGAACCTCTCCCACCTCCAGCAGCGCATCTCCCTCCTCGAAGCCTCCAACTCCCGCCTCCAACTCGAATCCTCCACCTACCGCGCCGAACTTCGCGACACCCTCAACCGCGAAGCCGAAGCCCGTCAAGAAACCAGCGACCACGCATCCAACGTGTTCCGCCTCCACGAAGCTCTCGCCGCCCGCAAAGACGAGATTCGTCTAGCGAAAATCGCGAATCAAGGACGCGATGAGGGGGTTTTCTTTCAGGTTGGTATGGTTGCGAGGATGTTGGTTGAGGTAAGTGTGCGGTTTTCGTCACTGCGAGGATGGTGGAAACGAGGAGAGAGATGTGGTTGGAGAGGAGAAGTCGGTTGACCAGAACACCGCTGACGATACTTGGTTGCATCTATCCAGGGAAATTTCAACAACTCCACCTCCATGACCGACCAACGCCGGCACGAACTCCTCGAACAGATATCCGCTCTACTGAGTTCACTCTCAGAAGACACGCAGGATAACATGGACGTGCTCCTGGCTCAGACCGCTAATGTCAACGAAGCGGAATCTGGGCAGGCTTCTGGAAGTGGGACTAACTCCAACGGTGGTCACAGCGGCCGCTGAGTTTCGTGATTCCTCGCGTGCTCGTGCAGAACCGGTTCTGCCGACTCTTAGCAATCTCCTTTTACCGCAGGATGCTCCGAAGGCGTGGAGCGATCTCCGGAGACTTCAGGATTGTGGAGTGTCGGATGCGAGGGAGTTGGTGCTGAGGGATGGATGTGATTCGATACAGGCGTTGTGTTAGTTTGAGGGACTTGTTTGATCCATATCGATCGAGATGCTCGTTCCTCGTTCAGGTCGTCACTTCTACTGTCACATGCTGACTTACATTTGCCCAGAAAGGGTTCATACCTGTTTCCTAAAATGTAGTATTTCTCCGGAATGTAATAATTAGGATTCACTGACATCATTTCCGCTGCGATTCCAGAGTCTGCTACTGTGTAGAGGCGCTCTTTTAGAGCGCCGTTAACCCGGTATTTTGGTTATTGTTGTTACCTCTATTGTGTCTGATCTATGCCATATGATACAACTCTATGAATCCTACGCCTTGCTTCCTCACTCAATGCTCGGGCCCGGGCATTTGATCCCATGTCGGAGCCGGATTCCCACTGCCCTCCCCGTGTTGTATGCCGCCAGTCGTTGGATCGCTCGGTCCGATATTTCCATCAAACGGCATAACAAACTGCGAAGAGAACATGAGCGAGTCAAAGAAATCGTTAGGCCACTCAGTCCACAAATCAGCAGCAATATCTCCCGTAGGCGGTGCTTCCGAGGCCTCATTGACGTTACTCGAAATGGCCGCCCGGATGTGCCGTTCCATCTCCGGGTGAGGAAGCGAATTCTTCCTTCTCGCGTACGCGGCGGCGTTTTCTTCCGTGGTGATGGCGGTGACTATCACAAGGGTACCAGGTCAGCGAAATGTGTAATAGGACTACCCAAATCGGGAAGTAGGTATGCCTGGAAAGCAGAAGCTCCAAAAGGTAGAACTTACCGGGCCGGGAACAACCCTTCAGCGCTCTCATCATACTCCCCGCCTGCCTTGCCGCTTCCGAATTCGCGCTCAGTGCATCGAAGACTCTCAGGCAAGTAGTCTCGTCCTCTTCGATTTCATGTAGCGGGACTAGGTGCTTGTGACTGTCGGGTGCCGTGCATTGTGGTGCTGCAATGAGGATTGAACACGCGCAAAGTAAGCAAGAAATCATCTGCCACCAAGGGAAATCGTGCACCAGATCCTGCGCATTCGTTATGTGATGAAGCAGGCGCGCCGTTTCTTGCGCTTCAGTGATGCATATTCGGCCTGAGTCGTCAATTTGTGATTGGATGCGCTCGGGCATGAGTTCGAAACGTGGCGGACCCTCTCGTCTCAGCCAGTGCGCGCACAGATGGGGGCGGTGAATGAGTTGCCGGAGATGATGAAATTTGACGGCGAGCGAATTTCGCTGGAGCGCAAATGTCAGTTGGCGGCCTGAGAGTTGGAAGCCGCGAGATTCGGAATATATGCGTACCTGTTTCTTGAAAATTTTGGATCCGTCGAAGGTCTCCATCAGGTCGAATCGAAGATGAGAAGGCAGCGTCGCTTTCCAGTGCAAGAGTTTGCTGTCCAGGACCTCTATCGTGGTAATATTGAGATGCGATGTCGGTGCTTGCCGGGGCCCGTAAAGATCCGTTATGACTTCTCCGATGATGTGAGAGAGGCTGATTTCGCCGTTGAAGTAATGGCAAAATTGAGGATGACTACTACCAGGCGTAGGCGTGGGTACCAGGTCATGCTCGAAATCAAAATGTGTGTCGTCAACGAGTTGAGGTAAATCGACCGCACAATCGGAAAGTCGAATACATCGAGGTCGACCCAGCTGCATCGAGCAAAGGCAGTCCAAGATGTAGCAGGTGTACCAGCTGCGGCGCCTGAGCTCACGCTCAATGTTTGAACAGCCAGCTGTGGTTCTATGCTTGGTGCTTTGGTCAGTGACATGCAGTCCAACGATTTGCGCTATTCGGATGGCAAGGCTCAAGGTCATCCAGCATCTGTCATGTCAGTAGACTCTCTTGCAAATTCAGCTTCAGCACCCATGGCATACCGATCTGTTTGGCAGGTTGCTAGTAGGTAGAAGCACTGCATCAGGAGCAAATTCACCATCTCTAGCGTGTAATCGTTGTCGTGCGTTTTGGCCATCGTCCACGCCTGTAGGTAGTAGACTTCGTGCTCATCTGAGGAAGCCGTCCCGTTTGAGCTCAACAAGCGGTAGTACGTTCCAATCGCGTGGACGGTCACTGCGAGTGACATCAGGTCATGTCTTCCCTCACCAGAATCGATGTACTCACATAAGAATGGAAGGAATGTCGAATTCAAGTTTTTGGTCGAAAGCGTGTCCCAGTACTCTGCGTATTCTCGTCGAAAAGACTGCTGACAAACGAAAGGACACAGAAGGTGTATTGTCGCGAAATACACGTCCACAGCGTTGTCTGTTTCCTTTCGATCTGGCATGGATGGAGGGAATTGGTCCTCCCAATCCCACGGTGACTTTGATGGGAATACTTCATAACTGTCGAGTTCGTCGGACTCTTCCGGAGTATTTCGAAGCATTTCTCTCACTGACTGAAAGAACCGCACGTCGCTGGGTTCGCCGAGATATCTTTCACTCACTCCTATCGCCTGCGGCCCTTTCGTGGAAGACCATGGCACGGAATCTGCAGGACCTCCCGACTTATGCAGTACCTCGTTCGGTAGACGGATCCTAATGCGAGCCAGTTCGTGCTCCATGAGCTCTCGGTCGAGGTCAGGTAGTTTGGCTCTAAGCTGGAGTGCCAGCTCATCGTAAGACTGGATTGCTTGTCGTAGCGTAGCAGCGTTCGTTCCGGCAGCCAAGTCGTCCAAAGGTCGCTTCGCCGGCTCAGCTCGTGGCGGTCCACGTCGCTTACCGATCTGCCATGTGCAGGAATATCCGTAGGCTTTACATCTCTGGCAGACAGGTTGACTGCCGTCACACTGCTCTTGCATCGTCAGTGCTCTGCCATTCAAGCTCTTCGGCATTCGACATCAAGAATAGACAGACCTTGCTCTTGAGCGCCCTGCATCTATCACATGCCTGGGTGACTCTACGCCTTTTCATTTCCATTTCTCGACTCTGCATCTCGTCTTGGCATTAGTATCGAGTGTTTGTGCAACATTGAGGGCTGGCCTAATGTGCGCCTCCACAGCCGGACCGGTAGAACCGAGAAGGCTCTAGCCGTACCGGTTTTTCCGGCTTCTAACACCTGGATTTTCGTACGGCCATGAAACTTCGCTTTCCGCGCCTTGGTCGCAAATTGAAAGGATGCTCAAAAGACAACCCTGTGTCATGTTGAATGCCACAGGCACATGTGTCGCGAGGGGAAAAATTGCTCAAACAAGATGCGATGGTTCCCGTGGGACAGCGCTTGACAGTAGGTTTCGGCATGAACGGAATGATTCGAGAAGTACAGGAAAGTGTGCGGGAAGTCATGCCTCTGCAATGTCGGGAAGTGTTGGCGCTGACTGGCTCAGAGCTGAATTGACTCGAGCCATTGCCGGGGTGCATCTAGCAGGGCACGCACGTGTCATCCCATGTGAATCGATCCGCCTTTGGCCGCCGGTGTGTCCAAGAAGGGTAGAGCGACCGTATAGAGCCAAATAGAAAAGATATCGGTTGCCGTGAATTTCCACGAGTATTGAGGGTCCCAGATGGGGCAATAAATCGCTCGAGTCGTGTAGAGGATTCGAAGGCGTCTTGTTCCTTGTCGGTACGCCAAGATCAGAAAGCGCGCCAAGAAAATTGTTTTGCGAAGCAACACTTGCTGCTGAAGAAGATAAGAACATGTAAAGGAGGGCATGAAGTCCAGAGAGAAGTGATCAGGGAGATGAAAAGCGAGCCAACTTGAATATGTATGTTCGGCAGAAACGGTGCCGGTTGAACCGGGTCGGTGTGGGCAAGCTCGTTTATTCGTATCTCGTTCCGTTGGAGCAAGAACAATCCTTTGGTTGCGGCTGATTTTCCCCATGCATTTGGATTGTCAAATGGTCTCGATTCTCTAGCGAGAATGGGGTGGCCTGGCGACTGTGATGCCGGTTCTAGCGGTATCAGTTGAGGCAGCTGCAGTGTGACAGACCAGAATCACTGACAGTCTGCTCCGAAGTCTCCTCGATCTTAAATTCTGGGTGGTCCAGATTGCAGACGCCTTTCTAGCAGTCTTTCAACGGCTTAAGGCTCTGGTCCCAATTCGCCTTTTGTATGCTGAAGCCCAACGGTGGGCCATTCGTCCGGATGCGTGATATCGACAGGCCGTAAAGATCGCTCTCCTTGCCCTATTCCGTTCGTGGGCCTTTCCAACACGGACTTTACATGTCGAGTTCTCGGGCCCGTTCAGTACCAGAAACAAGACGCGGCTTTAGCAGATCCCAGATTGCCTCTTGAAGCAGTGTCATCGTGCTCTAAGAAACTTGGTCGATTTTCGAATCGCAGTAGAATTCGTGAGGGCGACGACCAGCGGTGGGGTAAACCATGTGGCCAAAGCATTGGTGAAGAGGCTTATCAGATAGCAGAAGAGTCGCCACTGGACTTGGTAGCAACGAACAAGTCGTGCCTGAGCGTGATCAGGATCGGACGTCCTGTATATATACCTGATCGATGAGTGATATTTATCTGGATTTCCGAAGTGCACGCATCGTTTGGAGTCGTGGTGCATTTGCGTTCAGGGTACGGAGCCTTCGCTTCGGATGCGAGCCCGACCCTTTGAGACGGCCCCCAGCAATAGAAAGCTTCTTTCGGCACATCAGTACTCTCGTTGGTCCGTATTGCGGTCCGTGGCCTGTGAGCAGCATTCGCAGACGGAGCTATCCATGCTGAGTCGTTGCATCTTTCGCGGATAAATCTCAGATTGCTTCACAAAGTGGACAAGATCCCCGCGTTTTCCGCGGCTTGTGAACACAGATGCTGCTCTTGACGCAAGCTCTCCCTGCGCTGGCCCTAATGTGGCAATTTGGATTGGGGTCAATGGCTCAAGCTCCAAAAACATGAGCACTTATGCAGGTGGCATAAATGATGCATACAGCCCGCCCTGTACTATCGCGTACATGATGGCTGCTCGAACCAGCCATGGTGAATATCGTTTCATATTCCACTCCGATCTGACCTCCACACTGCCTCGATTCCCTGAGGATTGGATGAAAATGGCAAGCACAATGTACCAAACCGGATATCCAGAGGATATGCGGTTAATGATCTGCACATGAAAGCTTGTGAACGCCAAGATTGCCAGCACCAGCTGAGGTAGAGCGAATCGTGACATGGAGCGCGAGAAGAGGTACTCGTTCGAATCCAGGATCTGCGTCGGTTGCGAGTCTGGCTTCTTGATACTGGAGACATCCATCGCGCGCCGAAGCTGTTTTGTGTCCAGTGCAGTCCATGCTGTGGTGGCAATTACTAGCAGCATGGGCGTCGCGAGCGCAAACAGTGGCACATTTGACAGCGTCCAATAGCGGAACAAACCTACGCCCCAGTAGTGGCTTTGCACATAGGTGTAGATGCTTGGTATAGCCTTCTCACACCAAGGCCGTGCATCATCTGCCGCGCAGTATTCCAAGTAAGCCTGGATTTGAGGAAGTGCGTAGCCAATGGCGACCATGGTCCCTCCAATAATTGTGCCCGCCAAACGAACAACCTTTGCCAATTCAAACTCCCGCAGCATTGCTGAGAGCTTTGGGATATAAAGCACCGCGTCCCAGGCAAATACGAGTCCGCTGAGAAGGCCGTTGCCACGAATCATGGAAGCGGTCCCGAATAGAATGCCGCTTACCATCGTCCAGAATGCCGACCGGATAGCGGCCTTCGTCTCGTGCTCTCCAGATTGTTCCTGGGCTACCACATAGCAATACATGCCAGCGAAATTAGCTAACGCGAAGAGGCTTTCTCCATATGAGGCAGACAGAAACAAGCCAGCGGGAGAAAGAACGTGTAGACAGGCTGCCGTAAATGCGGTCGCGCGTTTTCTCTCGTGACTGACTGGAACCACCTCATATGTCAGTTGATACAACAGGAAGACTGCCAAGAAGTGAGATGTATGGGAGACTGCAACTCCGGCTAGTGCGTGGCGTGCCATCGCTGAGTCGATCAGGCTGAGCGGAAAGACTAGGGTCATACTTAGCCTGCGGAATCATGGACTTCATGTCATGAAACGCACCTCTAGCAACATGCGAGGTGAGCCTAGCAAAAGACTGGCTGAACGCCCATTCTTGCTCGTACAGATATCCGCGTACCGAGGAGGTCACGAAGTAGACAGCATCCCAGCGTGTCAGCCTTGTGGCTAGGTTTTCTAGCCAAGAGGTGTGAGCAGAGGCGGATGGAGGGCCGTACTGCAGGAACAAAATGTCCGTGGAGGTGTCGTAGCCTGGGCCAGGGCTTGCTGCGGCCACGAATATGAGTAGGAATTTCCATGACCAAAATAGGGCGAATAGCTGCTTCATGCTCGCAGTGCTCGTATTGGCCCTGGTCGGTTTTCGGATTGGAGGAGCGGATACGCCGGCGGTACGGTCCATGACAGGTGATAGTAGAGCTTCGCAATCGAACTGGAGTGCTCAGAATTCTGCTGCCTCAGGTGCGAGCGAGCGAGCGGAGAATTGATCGACGGTACAGCGCAGCACAGCGGTGACAGTAGCAGTAGTGCATCCGTCTTGGCGCTACAGTAGGAGCTGATGGTAGCGAGACTGGGTTCGCACAGCTTGCGCGCTCGCTCCCCGAAGGAGCATACGACGCGCTGCGCGAGGGCACTCTAGCCGTGCTCTCGATTGCTGGTCCTGAGGCCAGCGAATAGACAGCGCTTGTATCGTAAGTGTATAAGACAAGATGGGGCGCGAAGCAGTGTGTTGGAAAGGGAGGTGTCTGGTTGCCGGCCTTGTCAGCTCTCCAAACACGAGGCACGCGCTGTCAAGAGCTGAAACGTGAAAGCGGCACAGGGCCGACCCGCGCGACGTGACAGGCCAGCAACCAGCAACGGTGCTCGCGACGAAGGATCATAGGTGGTACGATGTGGTTCGTTGCGCTGAACGGAGACTACGCTCCGGTGAAAGGCTTCTCCCTGATTCTTCGCTGGGACTGTTTTTCTCTGCTACACCTGATGAGTGATATCCAAGGTAGTGCCGACTCGGCAGCGGACGGAGTTTTGCGCGCGACGGAGAAATCAAAGCATCCAGATTCGCTGTACAGAAGATTCTACGTGCCAAGCAGGCGGGCTAGCAATTGATCCGGACTTCCGAGGGTGGATACAGTGGATACGCATGGGTGTTGATCGAGGATCCCATGATGATGCTGAATGGGCTTGGCGATGAGCCGTATACTCGGAGTCGCCTGGGAAGCGGCATCCGTTGCACAAAGACGAGGGGTCGTGTCGGAGGTAAGGGAGAAACACAACAAAGGACAAAGGCGCCGCCTGCAAACAGCACTCGCCATGTTCACTGCTATCCTCCTCCATACAATGTGTCTCTCTCTTCACGGTTGTTGGTCTTGACAGTACCAGCAGTCACCTCGCTCCTGGGCCATCCTTTGGGATTGCATTGCGCACTGCGCCTCTTCTGTGTCCCCTGCCAGCGCCATGACCAAGACGTGATTCGCTCGCGCCACACACGTCCGCTGATCCCAGCCCGAAGGGAGTAACTTGATCGCCGTGAGGAGGCTGACCAAGACCCAAAGTCGCTCCACCCTCCGAACGCGACTCCTTCTTGCTGCTCCTGGCGAAGCGTCTTAACGTCAGACTGTTCCGTCTTGTCCGTTCTTTTCTGCCTGAACGACCTCCTACCATCCCGGCCCTCTGCCCATGCCTGGACGAACCTGTTCCTGCCTTAACACCGACACCAGTGTCAGTCGCGACTATGCACAATGGCAGCCGCAACGGCGACGACGACAAGTCCGGCACATGCCCACACGCAACCGCAATCACAGCCCGCGGGGCTAGCGCGATGGACGCCGTCTCTACCCACGAACATCATGAGCTTGCTCAACCCATTCGCGAATGCCGATGCAACCAACAATTCTCAAACAGATAGCACCGAATACGATCAACCCCACAATGTCGCTCAAGCCAACGACAGGTCGCACGCACAAAATCAATTGACCCTGAAACGTCCCATTCTTTCCACAGTCCAATTCGACGACATGTCTTCGTCCAATCCTCCGTCGCCGAGCAGGAGCAGTGGCTCCGTCATGTTTGCCGAGCCGGACACAAGAAGCAACAGCGATGACGGGTCTAGGGAGGGCAGCATTGATGGCCTGAAACGTCTCAAGAAGAGCTCGCGACCAAAGACGCGCTTCAGCATCTGTCACCCGCCGCCCGAGTCCAAGGTGAAACAACGACTGCACCGACGCCCGCGTGCGCTGTTGCAACTCCACAAACTCTCCACCACCCGCCGACCATTGCCTGCTCTAGAGGTTATCCCCTCTGCGAACTTCAGCATACGGTTGACACGTGCCATCACCAAGGTCTTCCAGTCCAAGCATGGGTTCTGTCCGAACGATCTGGTTGTGATGAAGGCCGAGAAGTATAGTAGCGAAGAAGCCGACGAGGACCAGGAAGCCCGTGATGTGATTGGGTTGATCTGCAAAGGCCGCAAGGAGGACGAGAAGTCCGCTGGAGGTCGCATGCTTATTCACATGGCTTCAGGACGACAATGGGAGGCATACTCAACATCCACTGGTGGATACGAATGTTCTACTATGGACGAGCATGGCCTTAGCACAACTGTTCGATGGGTCCCGAAGAAAAACAAGGACGGCAGCAAGTGGACTTCTAAGGATGGGTCACGCCGGTTCAACTTCAGCACCATTTCTCCGACCAGCAGGAGGCATCCCGTGATCGCGACTCTATCCAAGACAGGCCTGGACATCAACGACACTTACAAGATTCCCGATCCAGCTGGTGTGACTCCTCTCAGTACGCCCAAGGCCACTTCGACCATGCTGGAAGATGCTATGGAAGACGAAGGCAACGGAAAAGACCAGGTTGAGACGGATGATGCTCTCCGCGAGATCATCACCATAACATCGATCTGGGTCACTTTCAAGGAAGGATGGTCACCGAGCTTCAAATATGACGAGAAGTCCAAAGACGATGCGGGCCCCGCTTCGCCTGGAAAGTCCATCGCCGGGTCCGTTGCCACTCCTCCTGGCTCTCCGGCGATCCTGCCAGTGGAGAAGCGCAACAGCATCAGAAGTATCGGATCCGGCATCATCCGGCGTACAAGTCTTCTCAACAAGAGCAATCGCAACAGCTCCACTTCCGTTGCTGACGCAGAAAGCGATTCCCAACCACCTAGCCGATCAGCGAGCGTTAACATGGGCCGCACCGGTAGAGCTCGCGCGGATTCCTCATCAACCGTCCTCGTGCATAGAGCGGCGAGTAACCGAAGAAAATACAATCATGGAGCATCCTTCCGTCCAGATCTCAATATCTCCGACGACCTGCATGAAACTTCTCGAGAAGATCTAGCTAGGGACTACAGCAGCTCCACATCAGAGGCTAAGAAACAGTCGGCAAAATCGTCACCTCTTGCGAACGGTTCAGCATCAGGAGCACCGAAGCGCAGTGGCATCGCTGCAAACCCACCTCAAACGGATGGCGATGACGATACCGATGCCGGAGGGAATAAGACACCCAGCAGACCTCCTCCTCGCGACCGATCACTTACGCCGGATCAGAAACCTGGACATAGGGAGTCTACGACTACTGATGCGTCTAGTGTGGCCAATAGGCAATCTTCGACTGCGCATGCGATGCCGAGGAGACGTGTTACGAGACAAAATCGCGGATGGAGAAGGTTTCTGTGTGGATCTTCGAACATTGATTAGGAGTGATGAAGGCATACGGTATGCATTTGTTGAACGGCTAATTGAAAAAGCTGGAACTACTACTATCGGGCTGGAAAACTGGCATTGTGCTAATACTATGATACCAATACCGCGAAAAGCGTTACTTTCACTGTACAACGATTACGAACTGACTGGATTGGTTGATCGATCGCTGAATTAATGTATTATGAGACTCACGTAAAAAGGACAAGAGGGAGATGGCAAAAAGGAAACTGTATAGCTGTTCATTCATCAATATGAAAATCACATGGACCTGTATCCTGTATTGAATTGATTTCGGTCTCGCTTCGTTTTCGCTTTCTCTTCTCAGTCTCTCTCTCTCTCAAAACGAATCCGATGCCCTATGTTTTCGCCAAACGCATGGATCTGTCACTCACCTCGCACCAGCCACAGGTACTTCCCAAAACTACCTTACTCAGGATATTCTCCGGGTTGCATGGTGATCAGCATTTACCATTGCGAAGCGTGCAGGAATAGTGTCAGAGCTGTCAAAGCTGGCTGGGCTTGTCATATTCCGTTGCGAGCCGAGTGGTGCTGACGGGGAGATTATTAGATGAGCTGGGTGTTGCTGATGGAGCACACGGCCGTGGAAGGCTTGATCTATCATCTGTGCCATGTAGCCGTGGAGTTTGCTCGACCACTACGAGAGCGAATGTGTGGGTCACGTGATTTCAGCCACCTCAGCCACAATGCCTAAACCCGGCTGTCTAATTTCCGACCTTCGGTTTCTCTCCTTTACCTTACGTACTCGACTATTTAGTTTTTATATTATATACTCTTAAATAACTATCTATAGTCTAAAGGCGATTTATAGTAGACTATAGTTTCTAGTTTTATTTTAGTTAAGTAATCTATAGGCTATACTACTTACTTTACTACTAAGCCTTTTATAAAGAGGGTTTTAGTATAGCGATAGTATTACGGGTAGGACTCGGTAGAGCGGAAACAGAGAGTAGGTACTATTTATAATAGGCTACGGATAGGCTGAGATAGGCTATATTAACCGTATAGGTTAATCCTATAGATAGGACGTAGTACGAGGAGTCGAGGAGAGACGCGCTTCTCTTCCGAAGTCCTCGTACGGGTAAGCGCTAAGTATCCTAGGCTTACGTACTTAGTTACGTACTTACTTATTAAACGCTCTAGACTATATTACCGGGTAACGCCCGTAATAGATAGATAGATATATAAATAGATTACTCTTTTCTAATCTTCTATTTAGCGCTCTAGCTCTATTTATACTTTCTTATATCTTTACTCTTACTAATCTTTTTAATACTTATCTTTTATAAATTAACGCTAACTTTAGTACGACCTTTACTATATTAGCTTTTAAATATAAAAATTAGAATAATATATTAGATTTATTACTTAATTAGGATAACTCTAAGTATAATAAGATCTACTATATAGCTACTTATAACTTAGGTTTTAAGCCTAAGACTAAAAATATTATTTAGGAAGGCTGTATAGATAGTCTTAAAAGGATATTATAGGACTAGATTAAGTTTTAATACTTCCTAGGATATAAATTAAATCTAGGCTAGCTATTCTTAGCTATTCTAGATAAAAAAGCTATTATAGCTTTTCTAGAATAGCTACTTAAGAAAAAATATAGTGAGCTAGACCTCTAGCTAACTATAATAATATTAAAGAAATATTTAGATTATATTAGTAGACTCGTCTATAATAAGCTAGAGTATAACCTAGATAGAGAGATTATATGTAAGTTAAAAAAGGCTATCGATATTCGTTTTATTAAATAAGGTACTTCTTAATAGGCTTAGCCTCGATCTTTTATAAATAAACTCGTTATTACTAATCTATTATACTTCCTCTAGGTATATAACGAATATAAATTCGAGTATTAGTATCTATAATTATAACTATTGTCAAATTTGGACTCGGATTATCGCGGATCGAGGCCTCGAAGGTATCGGTAGTGCGTAGTAGAAGATAGAACAATAGGTAGGAATCAACCGTGTTGATTATGTTAGTTAGTTACAAATCGTAGACCAGAGAAGCAAAGTATGGCTTCACAAGGATCACGTGACGTAGTCACGTGACTATTCACTGTGTCCATCTGAACTGTACCTTTCCAACAACTATTAATATTAATCTTACTTATACTCTATATTAGATTACGTTCTAGAGAGATCGTTAAGAGTAGTAGGTATTAGGGATTAAACGAGAGTCTACTCTATAAAGACTTAAAAGTAATAACGTATTCCACTACTAAGCTAGTTACACTACTAAGCTAGTTAAAATTTCTTAGCATAACTAACTCGTATTACGGATCATTTATTTTCATTACTATTAAATAGAGAACCTATAAATATTATACTCTTATTAGATTTAGAAGACCCTTCTATATCCTTTTGGTATATTCGAGCGTTATACCTAATCCCTCCGTAGCTGCTACAATACCGTATAGCTAGCTAGGCCTGTTTAAGACTAACTAACCTACGAGTCTTTTTTAACTACTAAGTAGCTATAGACGCTTTAGTAGCTACCTTAGCTAACTCTACGCTATATTCTATTATACCCCCGTACTTGTTG